>CM038795.1:100913288-100993457 GCA_021764765.1 Vicia sativa | reverse complement strand
TTATAATGTAAAAAAACAACATGAACAACAACTCATAACAACATTACAACATGAATTGACTCAATTTCACATAATCATACATATTGGGATCAAAACTCATAAACCTAGAAAATCTTAAATTGGGATTCCTAATCCCTTACTCTATTCTACCATTCTCAAATCTATAATATGCTATAATCAATCGTAATCACCCCTTACCTAAGTAATTCCTTGAATTCTTCAAGCTTTAGGTTCTCTTCCTCCTTGCCTCTTCTCTTCTCATGTACGATCTAACACCCCTCACTCCTACTGACCACACCACAATTCCAAATTCCTTTTTCTTTATTTATTTTAATTCCAATAATTCCAAAAATACCAATAATTCAATTTTTAATTAAATAAATAATTCAAATTTAAATTATTTAATAATTGAAAATACCGGGGTGTTACAGAGAAGGCTACTGCTAAGGCAAAGTTCTTCTCAAATCTTAAAATAATTTATCACTAAAGGAATCGGTAGAATTAAGAGGTAATTTCTACACGCGAAGGCTTGCAGCAGATTGGTGATATTGGAAGATTTATAAGTGTTAATCGAGTAAATATTATGGAGAAAAGTTTGGAATTAAGTCGTATACAAGTCAAGATTCATATAGAAGAATTGTTTTCTTCTTCATTATTGTAGACTAATGATTATATGAACTATTGTGATATTTGTCAAAATAAAAAGGATCTATGCATGTTCTAATGGGAAGCCATTGAAGAGTGCATTTGGGAAAATTGAGGAGGAACGTCAAAGAACTATAAATCTTGATGTCTTCTCTCTCTTTTATCCTCGCATTTAATTTTTGTGGGATATTTCATGCTTAAATTTTCAATATAGTAGTTTATCGTTTATTCAATTGGTAGTGAATTATTACTTAAGGTTAGGATGTTAGAGTTGGAACCTAATTAAGCTTTAGTGGTGGTTAAAAGCTAATAAACTTATTGAGTTTATAATTCTTAAAATTGAATCGGTGTATAGACACGTCTCTTGAAGTATACAACTGAATCAATTTAATATCTTGTGTATCATTATTAGAACATATTTAGGCTTTTAGGTCAAGTAGTTTTCACTCCAAATCAAGCAATACATTGATCATATCCATGGCATTATTTATATATATATATATATATATATATATATATATATATATATATATATATATATATATATATATATATATATATATATATATATATATATATATATATATATATATATATATATATATATATATATATATATATATATATATATATATATATATTCATAATCTTAAATTGATTTTCATTAATCTAATAATATTAATTGATCATTTAATTTATTTATTTTTGGAAACAATTAAAGTCGTTAGATTAATGAAAATCAAGGGTTAAGATGTGGAGTAACTCTTTTAAACTTACTCTTGGAGTAAGAATATCTCTCATTTGAATATATAGTGGAGCACGTGTATGTTTCTGAGAGGTGGTGTAGATGATTACCTATTTAGTTACCACAATGCTTTTATATTATAGGAACATGATATTCTACAACATTGCACGTCTTGATGAGACATTTGGGAAAAATGGCCATCATGACAATGACGTCACAATAGTGGTTATTGTCGCGTCGAAAGCTTTTAAAAATATTTTTTTCCAGTTTGGTCGAAAAAGACATTTTTTGGGGGTAATTTGTTAGCTGTAAATTCAACGCTCAAAGGAATAGGAAATGCCAAGAGAATTGACAGGGCCAAAACACATTGTATATTTGACCCAATTTACACATGATTTATTGTTGTTTTATTTCCATTTCCATTATTATGTTGGTATTTTGTATTTGTTTTAGGTAATTGACCAAATAGGAAGTGTATGCGAAGAAACGAAAGAAAACAGACGAAAATATAAGAAATTAAGTAGTTTACACTCACGACAACCACCATGGCATTCACCATAGAGGTGTCCATGAGTGGTCCATGTTCTGACATCAAAATACCAAGTCCTTGAAGAGCATAACATTCACCATGGAGGGTGTAGCGTTCGCCACATGTCACAAAGACTAGGCAGTTGGTAAAAGGACTTTCTTGGTCAAGCACTCACTCCATTTTCCCCGACATTTTCGCCCACGAAGTTACACTCTCTCAAAAACGTCACTTCGGATTAATATTTTTTAAAATCAACCGTTGGATTGAAACATACCATCATATAGATCATACTTATAAAGTTTGAGATTAATCTATAATAATTTACTATGTCATTGAACTACATCAAAATTAACGTTATATGAAAGTTCATTTTGACGTTAATCTTTGGATATCTTGATCGTATAGTAAATCATTATAGATTAATCTCAAACTTTATAGGTATGATCTATATAATGATATGTTTCAATCCAACGATGATTAAAAATAATGTCTGGTGACGTTGCAGTGTAACTCATGGTGTAACTCTTGGTGTAATTTGATCCCTCCTCATATATATATATATATATATATATATATATATATATATATATATATATATTGCATAAAATAAAATTTTAATTGCAGAGCAACAAAATTTTAATTGAACTAAAATTGAACTTGATAATTTGGCAGTCCCCGACAACGGCGCCAAAAACTTGATTGGAAAAATAGTAAGTGTACTATTTTTCCTTGCAGTAATAAAGAGAAATTCCCCAGATATCGATCTCGAGGACTGCGTGTATGTATCGAGTTTAATCTATGGTTTAATTAAACAAAAACTTAAATTGGAGTTTTGGTTTGTTATTTTCACTGTAAAATTGGCATAAAGATAACTTGGTTGTTTACTAATATGAGAGCATACCAGGGTAAGACGTATAATTTTCCATATAACTACCTTGAATCCTAATCTATTTAACAAGTTCATAATCTTCAATTACCTCTCTTTGGATTATTTTCCCCTAAGTCCTTAGTGGGAAAACTTTTGAACATTCCTTCTAAACCCTAAGTCCCTAGAGAATTATTAGGAAAACAAGCTTTTATTTTATCAAGAGTTAGTCGGTAACTATAGAGTATCCCTAGTCCTAGGTGATATCTACGATAGGCTAATCATACAAAAACCTTAACAACCGCGGTCCAGCTGGTTGTTAACCGTGAATCAATCCTAAGTGGTCCGATCAGAAAAGCATAAAAATATTGTACGACTAAATTGAATAATAAAAACCATGAAATTGATACAATCATGAATTCAAAGTCATTAAAGAGTCAAATTAGGGACACCCCCTAGCATTGGAGGTTTATCTTCTCATATTGTTCAAAAGAATTTAAATAACAATAAAACATTACAAATTGATGGTGAACTTTGATCTTCAATTGCTTCCTCTCATGAAAGGTCTTCATTCTCCAAAACTTGCATAGGCTTTAATCTACGATTGTTTGAATTCTTCGTGTGGCAAAACGTCTCCTAATTCTTCTTTCAAAATTGGCTAAATAATGACTAATCCATTTGTCTCGGTTCGAAATTCCCAAAACGCCCCTCGGGGTCCCAAATAGTGAAAAATCATAGAAACACTCCAAATCAGCGTCGCCTCCCAACACGCGCCGTGTCAGCCAACACGTGTATCAGTGTTGGTTCTCTGTTAATTAAATTGTTGCTTTTTGGTTCAGGAATCCTGAAACGGGTCGTGTCAAGTGACACAAGCACCCGTGTTAGACCCCTGATTTCCTTCGTGGCCAACACTTTCATCCTAACACGACCCGTGTCAAGTGACACGGGTGGCCGTGTCAGACATCCTATAACTTGGTTTTTAAGACTTCTTCTAAAACTTCAAATTTGCACTTTTAACACCAATTTTCCTGATTTTATTCATTTGACCATGAAAACACTAAAACACACAACCAAAGCATAAAATGCAGCAAAATAAAATAATACACTCGGTAATTAAAAGAAATGATAACTAAAATAAATGATAAATATATGTGTAAAAACCATTGGTCAACCACCACAAATGTATCCAAATATTGATGAAATATCTTGTCCATATACTCCATGAAAACACCTGGTGCATTAGACACACCAAATAACATCACAATATACTCATAATAATCATACCTCATCCTAAAAGTCATCTTCAGAATATCGTCTGTCTTAACACGAATCTGATGATAACCCGAACTCAAATCAATCTTACTAAACACACTAGCACCGACCAACTGATCCATCAAGTCATCAATCCTCATAAGTAGATACTTATTCTTAATAGTCACTTTATTTAAATATTTGTCACACACAATCTCATACTACCATCTTTCTTTTTCACCAACAACATAGGAGCACTCCACTAGAGACACTCGGTCGAGCAAAACTTCTTCTCAAGCAATTCTTTCAATTGTTTCTTCAATTTACTCAGCTTTGAAGTTGACAACTATAAAGAGCCACTGACACCAGACTTGTACCTTATATCAATTCCACAACAAATTCAACTTCACATTCTGGAGGCAAATCACTAATGTCATATGGAAACACTTCTGGAAATTCACATACAAAAGGTAACTCCACACTGCAGCTTCACGATCAACTTGAAACGATGCATACATTATAAACATTAAAACTTCATCTTCTAAAAGTTCATCCACTTGCTTAGCAGGCAAAAACACAAGTTATCGACTATCACAAAACTTAGGAAACATCACATTCTTATTATAACAATTGATATGAACATAGTTGAACTCCAACCAATTCATTCCAATGATGACATCAATTTGCTGAAAGGTAGACACACCAATTCCATCATAAAACTCTTATCAAAGATAGTTATGGACAACTCGCACAGACATAAGTAGTAGTAACATATCCATTAGTAAGAGTATTTATCACCATACTACCGTTAATATTGTCCTCTAGTCAATATTAGAAGATTTTTCCTAATCACATTCTTTAAAGTAAGTCTCATCATTTCTAACAACATAAGCATAATCATTTTTACTTTCAGCTTTAGCATGATGAAAAAGTCTATTCTACAACATTGACTTATTCCCCCAATTTTCAACCCAGCCACTTCTTCAACTTGTTGAACAAAAGTCTTTTCAACACCAATTTTAGTTTTTCCCATCTTTTTGACCATGTTCTTCATCAACTTGTCCATTTTCAACATTATCAGGCCAGTATGTTCTACTACAAGGTCATGTGACACTATTAGGTTATTAACATTGTGCTCTACATAAACTTCAATCAATTCAAATCTAACTTCATCATCAAAATTTAAAACATCATGATCATTATTCAATGACCTTAATCTGCGAGCAAATGAAAATCTAGAGTTATAATATCATACACATTGTGATCAATTTTTCAATTCTAATATACAACATTAAGTTAATTTCTTTATTCTAATGAGCCTAAAAAACTTTACCATCTAAATTTCATTTCAAGATAGTCTTTACAATTAACCCTTATGACAAATTATAAGTCTAACCACTTGTTTCTCATTGTCCCACAGAAATTAATATTAAAGTTATAAAATCAAAATATGTCTCAACTATTAAGCTATGTTAGAAGTGGCCATGTAACAAGGATAAGCCAATAACAAAAGCATTTTTATAGGGGATCACTACAATATTTTCTTTTAAAACTAATAAAATGGATTAATTAATTTTTGAAAATGTTTACAAATGACCTTTGGACTTTACCATCAATTTCCTTTAGCTACATATTATTTTTCCCTTATGGCCTTTTTAGCCATCTTATGGGCCTCAATATTAGTAGCCATATTGATGAAATTTATTTCCCACTGATCCAAGCATGTTAGGGTTTCTTCAATATTTTGAATGAGAGATCCTATGCGAGTTTTATTTTTATCTTCTAATATTATCTTCTTCCGTCGTATCATGATAAGCTCCACCAAACCCTTGCAATCCAAAAATAATCTTATTCTCCGCATGTTCACGATCTTCACCATTTTGAGAGCATTTAAATTGATTGGGCTTCAGCTGCCATAGGATTAGGGTAACCTCTTTTGTTCCAACAAATCTCAGCGATCGTCTCATTGTTTCCATATATGATTATAGCACTAAAGTCCCATTCACATTTTATAACAATATTTGCGTTCGTGAATATGGAGTAACTTTGGGTTGTTATTCACTTTAAGGTAAATGTTATTATCGTTTTTCCCATCTCCTACTTATTTTTTCCTTTGTTGTCTTTCTGATGGTTTGACTTTTGTTTTGCATGTTGCTAATATGATCGAAAATGCATTATATCCGATGGATATCCCGAATCACTACAACAATAAACAACAAAATTAGAAAATTGACATAAATAATAACACAAATAATATAAAATCGAAATATAAAACTAATTCGTTCTTGCAATGTACTTCACACTAGGCATGTTAAAGAAAATGAAAACACGATCACATGTTAAAGTGAAGATGATGATATTGCGATGATCAATTTAAAGTGCAATGATGAACAACTCACAACAATGATCAATTTATAATACACAACGACGAACAATTTATTATGCAATGATAAATGATCCACTTTAATGAACAATTTAAGATGCAGTGAACTACTCACCTCGACGAACGATTAGAGAATAAATGAATTTATGAATCGAAGATTTCATGAGGGAAAAATGTTATTGATTAAAATTTTAAGAAAAAATATTTTTTTAAAATTGAAAAAAATTGAAATAAAGAGATAATCATATATATAATATTGTCACATCATAAGTGACATGATTAATCATTTAAATTCACCACAAATCACACTTAAGTCAAAAGTATATTGTCCTTTCAAAAAGTCAAAAGTATATTTAGTCAAATATAACAAGGTTCATGAAAAAAATCATATTAAAAATTGTTTTTTTAAATATGAAATACTTAAATTTTGATGTTTTAGGCAATTTGCATATAGGAGACCAAAGAATATGCAATATGTTGAATACATTGAATATAGTAACATATACATATACATAGTTAAATTCATTGTTTTAAAAATCGGATCGGAGATCAAACCGGTGAAGGTACTAGGTTACTGGTTTATTGGTTGAACCACTGGGTCACTGGTCGAACTGCATGACTATACCGGATTAAACCGGATTAAATCGGATAACTCAGTTGATTAAATCGGCCTTTATAACAAAACGATATAGGTATAAAACTTTTCGAACCAGATGACTCAATCTCTACAAAATATAATTAGAACTATTTTTTTTTAAAATATCATTTCATAAATAAATTCACAATTTAATAATTTAAATTTAAATTTTAAATATTTTAAAAATATCATATCATAAATAAATTTACAATTTGATAATTTAAATTTAAATTTTAAATATAAGTATCATATATAATAAAATAGTACAAAATTACAAAGTATAATTGCAACATAGTATAATTGAATAATTTATAACAAAATAATTTTATTATCTACTATTTAGTTTCAAGGAGTAAATATTATTTTAATATTAAGATATCCTTCTTCAATATCAAAATTATCTACAAAATCAACCGCATCAACAATATTTTCTTTGTCAATAATATAATTAATTAATTTTATTTTTTATTTAAATATAATATTTTAATAAAATAATTCAAATAAATAAAAAATTTAAATTGCATATTTTTTTTAAAAATTAAAAATTTTGAATAAAAAAATTAAAAAAATTAAAAAATACAGTTGAACCACCGGTTTTAAAAAACCGCCAATTTTTCCAATTTTTTCGGTTTTTATCGGTTCTTGCCGGTTCTTACCGGTTCAACGACATTCCCGATCCAACTATTGAACCAGATCGATTACCTGACCGATTCCCGATTCGACCGGTCCGACCGATCGGTCCGGTCTGATTTTTAAAACACTGGTTAAATTCATATAAAGCAATTATCAAATACAATAAATCAATTATCAGATATAAAAATTATTTAATATTATAATTTAACTTAATTACTAATAAGATTCTCATACTTAACATAATTAAACTAATTTATATCACAATAATATTAAAATATATTCATTAAAAAGATAGAGTATATAATAAAATATCTTAACACTAGAAAGTAAAGTAACTTGAGGAAGAATCACAGAATCTTCGGTTTTATTGCCGAGATTTATATCCTAGCTAGAAAGATTATTGGCTAGCAGATATATTTTGTACCATCGAATATTTAATATTCAGTCAGTTATTGATCATAATAACAACTGATAAGATAATGATTATTAACATAAATTTATATTTTGAAACACAAAAACACAGAAACACAAAAAAAGAAAAATAAATTTCAGGGTATTAAATATTAATCTCCACTAATAAAACCCATATACAGGTTTCCAAACAAGAAATAGGTGGATGTATGTTTTTACTAACAACTGTATCTGGAAATGAAATATTTAGATATATTTATTAATTAAAAAAATATAGTTGATGAGAAAGCCAATAGAATTTAACCATTTAAGCAGCATCTATACATCAATAACGTTTCACCTCCATTTAACCTTCTTTAGCATATTTTGTATGACACGTGTTTATCTTTTTCCGTATTATCCTAGAACTAGTAAATATATCATTCTATTATATCATATTAATAATTTAACTATTTCAATATAAATTGATGAGATATATAATATGATTGGTTGATATTATTGAATAAATTAATATTATTGATGCATTATTTTTTTTCTCAAAAAATATTTAAGCAATAAAAAAATTTAAATTCAATTGGTCCCGTCTCAAATATAATTGCAAAAAATTGATTTAACTAAGAGTGAACACAATAAAAATCTCATTTTTAATTATGGGTCGAAGATGATGAATTTTAGTCTTTTAGATTGTTTGTATTAGTCTTAGGGATGGCAAAAAAACCCGTACCCGTGGATACCTGCGGGTAAAACCTGTCACGGATATGGATATGATGGTTTGATGGGTATCCACGGATAAAACAAACGGATATTTAATTACCCGATTATATACGGATACAGATATGGATTTGATGGTACCCGTACCCGTGGATATCTATATCCGTTAATAATTAGAAAAAAATACTTAAACGTTAATTTGTTTCATCAAAATTATTATTGTTATTTTCTTAAATACGATATTATTATTACTATTATTATTATTATTTGGATAAAAGAAGAAATAAAATGAAAGTGATTTATTTTTATTAATGTTTATAATTAACTTTGAAATTTTTTTTTTTACTTTAAAAGAAATTAAAAGATAATTATTTAAATATACATATTTTTAAAATATATTTAAATAATAGTATTCATGGATACCCGTTAATACCCGCGGATATCTCAAATTTCACGGATACCCATCTAACGGGTACCCGCACGGATATGGGGAGGGTATGAATATCATATATTTTAAATGGGGCGGATAGCGGAAGAGTACTACCCGTACTTATAGATACCCGTTGCCATCCCTAATTAGCCTCACGTTCATCCCACTCACCTTCCATTATCAAATTTATTTTATTATTTTTATTTCAAATAACTTTCTTATCATTTATAAAAAATTTAAGATAGCAAATTTATTAAAATTACTATAATAATAATTATTATTAAAATATTAAATATTTAATTTAATTATCAATTTTTATTATTACTAACTAATATATTTACAAATTATAATTTATGTACGTAGATGTAATATAAAGTGGAGAAATTCTTTTTTCATTAATGACACTGACGACAGTTAAATTTTAAGTTTGATTAAATTTGAAGGCAAAAAATAGATAGACATACAAAAGAAAGCGAAATCAATAAATTCTGTCGCGCCGTCAGCCGCAGCCTTATTTTCATATTTTTCAGAATTCGAAATCTACACAAATCTTAGTTTAATATAATTAGAAAAAAATCTAAATTTATTACTTTTAATATTCTGTTTATCTTTTAATTAAATATATTGTTTTTTAATATAATTTCTATAACAGTATTTAAAAAAATTAAACAATTAAAGAAAACTTCAAAAAACAAAAGCGATAAACATAAAAAGTGGAACAGTAAAAAACATGTACACGCGGGAAAAAGCGCGTGAGTTCTGAAACGTTGTGACCCTTTTCGACAAGGTATTAGGATAGGAAGGGTTTGAAGTAGAAAGAACCATAAAAAAAAAACTAGAAGATCTAATCCAAAGGGTAAAAAAATTGTTTCATTCTTTCTTTGTTTCTCAGTTTTTCTTCCCTTTTTATCAACTATAGTCTCCTTCAACTCTCTCTCTCTATGTGGATTAAATTAAATTATTGTTTTTAACGAAAATAAATATAAATAAAATAAATAAATATTTTTTAATTAATTAAAAAAAAACGCGGCTGCTGTATTTTCACCAAAAACAGAGAGACACGGTGAGAGAAAAAGAGAGAGAAAAAATAAAAAGAAAAGAACGACAGAGACAACAACAACAACAACAAACTCTGTTCTGTTGTTGATTCGATCCTAGCTACAATTTTTTTACAAACAGCTTTCATTAAAAACAAACACACACGTTGTTGTTTTTGTTTTTTCGATTCACGGAGATTGTTTTTTTTATTTTTTTATTTTTGAAATTTTTTTGAGGTTGTGATTTGTATATGATTGTGTAGATTATTGTTATGATTGAGAATTATTGGTGGAATTTTTTTGGTGAGGAATGGATCGAAGAGGGAGCTGGATTTGGAAGAAGGGTTCTCATTGTGAAGGTTTAAGTTGGGTTTGAATTTTGGTGAATTTTGGTTTTGATGATATCTGCTGGAGACAGGGATGAAATAAAGGGATTAGGGTTAGGGTTAGGGTTAGGGCTAGGGTTGGGTAGTAGAAGGAGAGAGATGGTGGAGTCTGAGCTTGAAGAAGGTGAAGCTTATGCTTATCAGAACCGTGATGATTATGATGCCACTGTTGATCCTGATGTTGCTCTCTCTTACATTGTAAGGGTTGTTTTGGCTTTCTTTTGTTGTTGTTTGCTAGTTTTGAATTTGTGGTTGTTTTGGTTTTTTAGATCTATGACTTTAATTTAACTGCTTTCAATGATTGGTTGGTATGATTTTGTTAGTTTAATGGATTTGATGTATGTGTGCATGCGTGTTTTGAAGATTTTTTGTATTGATTGTTTCTATGTTGCTTATGTGATTTTAACATGATGCATGCCATTGAGTAGTTGAAGTGATTTTTGATTGATATTTTGAATCTGATTATGGAAATGTTCTACTACTGATGTGTTTTTACTTTGGATTTCTACTTACAGTTTTGGAATACCGTTTTCCGGAGATTGACTAGTAAATATAATTCTCCCTGCGAACCAAAAGTTAGGGAAATAGTTTTGTCGTTTTCGGGGAATTCATTTCTAACCATTTCTGGTTCAAAAAGCGAATATTTTTAGAGCTATTTGTGTTGACGAAATTGAGAAACTTAATTAATTTAAAATTTAATGCCAACTTTTTGCTCGATGATAGAAAGAACGAGGGTTGTGTTGTTCGGTCGTCGCCTTAGGGTTTTGAATCTCTGAGTTTGTTAAATAGATTTAGATTCTTCTTCATTTGTTACATTTTGTTTTCTCTCAATGATTTGTGAATTTCGTCTTTACTCAAGGATGACAAAATTCAAGATGTCCTTGGACACTTTCAGAAAGATTTTGAAGGCGGGGTGTCCGCAGAGAATCTGGGTAAGTTTTAACCTAGAACCCTAAATCATCGCACATAGGCATGCAAAATAAATAGTTTTTTGTTCTGATGATATTGGGAAACAATATTACAGGGGCAAAATTTGGTGGTTATGGATCGTTTTTGCCGACCTATCAACGCTCTCCTGCTTGGAATCATCCAAGAACTCCACATAAAAATCATACTCAAAATTCGCCCAAATCTCCGAATAACTTCAATTCCGAGGTATTAGTCTGCAACACATTATTTCCAACTAAATTGATGGATGTATATAAGCTTTTATGACTAGTTATTTTTCGTTTTCGGTTTACTTGATATTACGATACAGATTGGACAAGGGGATGCTGTACAATGTTCAACCGGAGCTCAATTGTCGAGACTTGGCCCAGGTTCTAATCACGAAAAATGTCCGGCTATCACTAATGCTGAGGCATTAAATTTTAAGTTCGAGTCTGTAAACATTAAAGCTGCCAGCATATCAGACCCGAAAACACTGAAAGTTCGAATCAAAATAGGTTCTGATGATTTGTTGACAGGTGACAGTGCTGCTATATACAGTGGGCTTGGCCTTGATGTGTCACCGTCTCAATCACCGGATGACAGCCCTTCTGGAAGCGAAGGAAATTCTCGTGGTCCTCTAGATGATCCCTTTGGATCTCCTACCAGTATCATTAAGGTGAATTATCAGTGTACAATTAGATTATTTATTTTCTTCGTATTGAGCTTGATGAGATGTTTTTTTAAATGGTGGATTGGAACAGATTATGACAACTCTCCCTAAGCTGTTGTCGCCCCTTCCTGATGATCTCATTGAATTAATTGAGAAGGAAGTGCGCACCAGAGATAGCATCCTCGGTCCTGATCATATTGATGGAAGTTCCGGCATGTTTCTAAATGAATGTAATACTGTAAAAGGTGACAGAAAATTCTTCGGAGGGAAAAGAGTGAAGCCCCTTGAGGGTCATGAGTCCTTGAGGGAAGTCAAGGGTTTTGATAAGAAGAATGCTCGTAATGATGTTGGAGGGTCGTCAAGGAAAGAACAAAGTGCAGATGCATTGACTATGGAGGAACTGGTTTCAAAACCCATGAAACCTCCACTTTTGTCCAATTCATATCCTCTCTACGATGATCCGGTAAAGGATGCAGATGGGCCATGTAATTCATTGAAGGAAGCCAGCAAGGGTGTGGTGAAGGAGAAAACCTTGTCGGACCAAGCACAAAAGGAACGGGTGGATCATGCATCTGCGGAAATGAGTGGTTTTTCTGAGAGGGCAAAAGGAGGTTCTGGAAGAAAAGCTGTGGGTGATAAGGTTCTGCTTGATGACACAATAATAGCTGAATCTAATGGATCCAAAGTTAGGACAACATTAAACACTGAATGTGTAGAGCCTCCCAAGAAGGCTAATAAGAAAGATAGCTTGGCCGAACAAGACAGTACGCCATTGCCTTCTTTGATAGAACATCCTTATCCTGGAGGGAAGAAGAAGTCAAAGGGAATTCATGACACCATGGTTATAGAGAGGGAAAAAGAAAACCCGAAGGTTGGATCCTCTTCGATTCCCAAACCAAAAAAGAGTTCTGATGATAGTTATACATCAAAAAATGAAATTGACGATGTCAAAGTACAAAGGGGTCACGTAAAGGCTAGGGATGCATATAGAGATTTCTTTGGAGAATTGGAAGAAGACGAGGACAAAATTGATTCACTGGAAACCCCTTGTGAAGATAAACCGAAGGAGTCTGAGGTGATTGAGAGGAGTGTGGCCGAAACAAATCTTGGAGCAAAGGAAAGATCAAGTGGTAAGAAAACTGATAAGTTACTGACAGCAGATGTAAACCCTAAGACAGCCACAAATGGCTGGTGCAATGGAAATGCACCTAGTACTGTTGTAGAGAATGGAAACGGGGTTCCTGCAATGTTGCCTCCTGTTGAGATGGAAGATAATTGGGTACAGTGTGACAGGTGTCATAAATGGCGTCTTCTTCCTGCCGGCAAAAATCCAGAAAGCCTACCTGAAAAGTGGCTGTGTAGCATGCTTAATTGGCTGTAAGTTCTAATTCAGTGGTTAAAACTTGTAAATATATTTGTTCATGTTTCATTTCATAAATAAAATACTAAAAACTAACAAATTAACATTAACTGGCTGTGTATGCATTCATTGTACATTTATCTAGCAATTTAAGCTTTTGAAATAATTTATTTATGACACAAATTAACATTATGTGCATATTTCTGCAGGCCTGACATGAATCGTTGTAGTTTTAGTGAGGATGAAACTACTAAAGCCCTTTTTTCTCTATACCAAGGGCATTCTCTTGATGCTCAAAACAACCTGCAAAATGTCTTGGGAACTGGGGCAACTTTGCAGCATCCTGGTCAACGTCAGCTAAATAAAGGTGGTTCTCAATCTTCTCATTCTATAAAGAAAAACCCGCAGTCATCAGTGAAAAGTCGGAGCTTAAATGACGTGAACAAGTCTCCTGTTGTGAGTGAGGCTGATGCTCAAGGGGAGAAACACAAAAATAAGCCGAGGATGCCGGAGTACAATTCTGATAGAGGTTACTTGATCCACATATTCATTGTGCTTATCAATTCCGTATCAACTAATATATAGGTACTCAGGTCCTGTTAAATTTCTATTATGTCATCTTAGTTTCTGAAACTTTGTTACAGGCGATGTGAAGTATGTGAAAAGCAGGAGGGATCCTGATGAAGATTATTCGAGGCCATCCAAGAAAAGTAAGACTGACTTGGTTCAATCTGCTGATAAAGAGTGCATTCCAGAACAGAATGGAACCTCTAGGAAGGTCAATCGTAGCTCAAACAACACTTTGCCAACTACTTCAGCTGGCAAAGATCGATCTAGAAAGAGAGACCACTCCTCTTCGAGTGACTCCAAACTGGGAAAGGACAGGCCGCCAGTTTCTTCTGAGAAGAGAAAAGAAAAGGGTCGGGATTCCTTGGATGAGAGGTCCCTAGATTTGGGGAATCATGGCTCAAATGGTAGTGTGAAAAAGAGGAAATTGAAGGACTATCAGGATGCTCAAACTCATAGCACAGGCAATCCTTTCCCACACGAGAGTAGAACTTCTGAGCAGGAGTTCAGTGGCTCCAGGAAGGAAAAGAAAGCAAGAAATTCAAGATCTGAAGGCAAAGAATCAAGTGCTAGTAAAGGCAGTGGCAGGACTGACAAAAAAGTTGGTCATTCAAAGAACCAAAATTCCAGGCAAAATCATGGGAGCAATCATTCGCATCGGAGCATGGATGGCATGGACAGTTCGAAAAGGGACTTGGGGTCTGTTGCGGCCACTTCCAGCTCTTCTAAGGTATCAGGCTCACATAAAACCAAAGCCAGCTTCCAGGAAATGAAGGGCTCCCCTGTGGAATCAGTTTCCTCCTCGCCTTTAAGAAATTTAAGTGCAGATAAGTTTTCAAACAGAGACGTTATTTGGAAAGATATGCTTCGTGATACTACTGCTGTGGATAGTCCAAAAAGATGCTTAGACGGGGAGGATGATGGTGCAAGTGATCGTTCGGAGACAGCTAGGAAGGACAAATCTTTTTCCACGGGCCACATGTCTGATTTTCAAGGCAAAGGTGTTGTTAATCATATATCAGATACTGAGCCTAAAACGCAAACAACCGGCCATTATGCCAATGGTGGTGCTGATATTGTTGCCCCAGGTGGGACATATCCAGGTGCAGAGCAGATTAAGGATCATGGCAAAGACAGGACTGGTGTTAATTATGTTAACGCTAGTGTGTCTCACGCAAGGAAAACAGGCATGGAATCAGATTTGGAGGAAAACAAGCAGGGCAGTAAGTTAGAGCCCCCTGAAGTAAAAGTCAAGACCTCTAGTTCTCCTAGTCAACTGCCAGATCAGTCTCCTCTTTGTGAGACAAAGCGTAGGGATGGAAAAGTTAAGTTACAGGATAAGTTCGGGCTCAAGCCTGACCAGAATGAGAATACTCATGCTAGCAAAAAAGACTTAACAGGAAAAAATGAAAGTAGGAAAAAAGAGAATAACGGAAAGAGGGGGCATGATGCTCAAGAGGGTCGTGTTGGAGCCCTAAGCAAATGGGAACCATTACATGCTCCCAGTAAGAATCAGTTGGCAGATTGTGATGCCGAAAGATCTTCAAAGAGGTCTCTTTCGGATAGACCTGATCAAGAAGTGCTTGGGAAAGGGAAATCTCAAGCTGAGATTTTGAGTCATTGCCCACGACCAGTCGCTGGTTCCCATAGAGGGAATGGAGATATGGAAGTTGATCCATCCAAAGCTGATGATGCGTCAAAGCTGCAAAAAAAGCAATTAAAGAAGGCTGATCATCAAAATGGAACTCAGCAAATTGGTTCCAAAAATCATGCAGTTAATGGACACAGATCCAAGGAGCTCGATGCCCCTAGTCCACTTAGAAAGGATTCTTATACCCATGCTGCTAACAATGCTGTTAGAGAAGCTAAAGATCTTAAGCACCTGGCTGATCGTCTTAAGGTTTTGCACTGTCCTTTTAGCTCTTGATATTTTTTTCTCTTCTTCGTGGTTGCTTTACTAACTCTGCGTTTATCATTCAGAATTCTGGATCCACTCATGAGAGCACAAATCTGTACTTCCAGGCAGCCCTTAAGTTTCTTCATGGAGCCTCTCTATTAGAATCTGGTAACAGTGATAATGCAAAACACAGTGAGATGATTCAATCAAAGCAGATGTACAGTAGCACAGCAAAATTGTGCGAGTAAGACAGTTTTTCTTTGTCACCTTGCTTTAACTTGTTTTAAGGATCATATTGTTGTCCTTGTTTTCAATACTTCTCTATAAAATATTCTTCCTTAAGAATTCTGGTTGCTTTACTAACTCTGCGTTTATCATTCAGAACTCTGCGTTTTCATAACACCATATTAATATTTTACATTTGGTAGGTTTTGTGCCCATGAATATGAGAAATCAAAAGACTTGGCTTCAGCTGCTCTGGCCTACAAATGCACTGAGGTGGCATATATGAGGGTAATATATTCTTCACACACTAGTGCAAGCAGAGATCGGTATGAGTTGCAGTCTGCCCTGCAAATGACTCCTCTTGGTAAGAGATCTTGTTCTGTTATTTTTACTGTTTCATGATGCAATGATTCTCTTTCGGAATTCCTCTCTTTCCATTTGATTTGGTCCTGCGCCCTGGACATCCTACCAAATCATTTGTGCTCGACTGCTCGATAAATGAACATAATATTGATCCTAGCATCAACATCTGTAAATTTTTATGACATTTCTGTCAAAGAATTATATAATGTCATGTGCATTATGACAAGAATTTCATATGGCCGATGATGGGAAAAAGCCTGATGAAAACAAGAATAAGATAGGTTATATTTGGCTCATTTACTTGCTATTACTAACTAGTCAAAAATATGTTTTCCTTTCATTGCATGAACAAAGGACTATTTCTCTTATGAGTGTTACTGATCTTGAGATTATGGTGACGATGAGATGGATATAGATAAAACTCTAATCTTTTTTGTTTGTTTTGGACTTTGTTTCATTTGTCAGGAGAATCTCCGTCATCATCAGCCTCTGATGTTGACAATGTTAACAACTCTACAGCAGCTGACAAAGTTGCCCTATCCAAGAGTGTCAATTCACCTCATGTTGCTGGAAACCATATTATTGCTGCTAAAAGCCGTCCGAATTTTGTGAGGATACTTAGTTATGTAAGTACATAATTCTTTATAGGAGAATGATATAAATAAAAACCATCCTACTTGGATGTTGGAGGAGTAATTTGAAGTCCATAAGAGAGAAAAACATGGCTCTTGATTTTGTGAATTCATTGATTGTCATGCTGATCGGGAGTGATTAGATCTTGTAAGAAATATAGAATTGACTGACTGACATGTATAACTGCAGGCTCAGGATGTGAATTTTGCCATGGAAGCCTCAAAGAAATCACGGAATGCTTTTGCAGCTGCTAATGCAAGCATGGGCGTGGGTAAGAATGGCGATGGTATTTCCTCTATCAAGAAGGCTCTTGATTTTAGCTTTCAAGATGTAGAGGGATTACTACGCTTAGTACGGCTTGCTGTGGAGGTCATTCATCGTTAAAAGGTCCAATTAGCTATGAAATGATTCTAGCCCATTAAGAACATTTGTTTCTTCGTCGTGTACAAAACCTTCAATGACAAAGAGATGTTCTCGATTCAATTATGAAGGGCAGGGTTTATTGTGTTGGATCTTTAACCAGTCTTGCCAACTGACAAAGCTAGTACCGTCTCTACCTTAAATGTTCCCATATGCTTTGAAATCTTTGGCAAGCCTGAGATGATGTGGAGGCATTCAGAAGTCAGCTTCCGTAAAGCAGATTCATATCAACTCTGATATGTGGAATGATGCTACATCAGGATTGTAAATTGACGATATGATACGTGGATATGGATAGGTTTAGAAGTTTTAAAAAATTAGTTACAATGTTTTGTTCTCATTTGGAGGGGTTATTATTTTGTCAACTTGTAAATGTGTAGATGGTGTAACTTCTGGTTAGGTAGTTGTAATCTCGCCTCTACCAGTGGAACTTGCTTGCACTTGCTCCTCTTGGTGAGTCAAGAAGAGTAAGACTAAGGTGAGCATTCCTTTGATTCTTTTTAATATTCTATTTCTGCCATTTTTTTTCCTGATTTGAATATGACTTATGTGCAGGTCTTGTACAATTTTGGGATTAGTGGTAGAACTCTATTCTTCTTAATTTCTTGTGGATAAAGAAAGAACAATCAGAAAAAAAATAAAAGAGGATGTACATCAAAATTTGTTTTTAAAGTAGAAGGTGATAGATAGCATTTCACCCGTTTTTCCCCCCTGAAGAAGCGCGATCATCGTGTAAATAAACTTAGTAGAATCAAGTGCCTTATGCAGCTGACAGGTATTATATATTTTCTATCATTATCTATGATCTCATATTTGAGTTATCGGTTGTGAAATATTGAGCTCATTGAGCTTTTGTGGTAGTTTTGATTCCAACCCTCAAAATGTATTTGGTTGCAGGTTGTGCCACTGAGGAAAATTGAAAATGGGGCTGCAATTTAGCTGGCAAACTCTGTAACTGACCTTAATGGAGTTTTGTTTTATACTTTCCATTGTCAATGGTGTTTAAAATATAAAGTATCTTATCAACAGCTGCTTGTATTAATTGAACATTCAAATTCAATATTAAATTTTGACTCTTGCCAGCTTTTAAATGGTGTTTCCCTCTATTGAGCATATCAAGTAAATTCTGAAGATATGATAATTGGAGACAGGTAGTTAACAAGACAAGATATATAAGAATTTAAGTTATTCTAAATATGATAATTTTCTAATGTCTTTCTCCTAGACATTAATATTTTCCATAATTCATACTTCCTCCATTCTTTTCTATAAGAAAATTTTAATATATATATATATATATATATATATATATATATATATATATATATATATATATATATATATATATATATATATATATATATATATATATATATATATATATATATATATATATATATATATATATATATATATATATATATATATATATATATATATACTTTTAGTTATAAAAGAGAATGGAGGTAGTATATGTTTATTTTTTATTTGCATGTGGAAATCAATCCTCGGTTAGAAGTTATTGGGATCCTTTTATTGTCTCTTTCTATGCTATTTCTGCTTTTCTTGTTTTTTTTTTTTAAAAGATGCCAATGAAAATGTGAAAGGAGCTAGGAGATTCTTTTTAGAGGTGTGAAAGAAGCTAGTCCGAATTTAAAGGAGATTCTTTTGGAGAGGTAAGTTAATGTTTTGTGAGATATTGGTTTGAACTTTAGTATGGTCGAAGAGGTAGCTTCTGGACCAATAAGAATTAAGTATGAGGTTGAAGTTTGTTTGCATGTTGTCGGAATAGTGCACGTTGTAGTCGAAGTTGTTCTAATACGTATTAGTTGATATTTGCTAAGTTTGTTAGCATGTCGAATTGAGTTTGTTTGTTACGGTCAATTGTTTAAGTTAGCTTGTTCCCTATGTTAGCTTGTAATGAATATGTGTGAAAAGTCAATTAGTTTAGTATGTTAATTTTTTTATAAATAGCATACTAGTCTCTCATCCTTGCGCAATGCAAATTCTAATTAGGGTGAGAGAGTTATTTGTTATTCTGTAACACTTGTAATCTTTTTTCAAAAAGAAAGTGAATAATAGCAGTTTATAATCAATTCATTGTGTTCTTGCTTTCTTATTTCTCATCCTTGTGGGTTTCTTGTCAATCAAGAAATCTGTTATACTATATTTGTAGTATCATTTTTCACAACGAAATTGGTGCAGTGAACGTGGTGAAGATGTCATTAATAAAGTATGAGATTGAAAAGTTTATCGAAGTGAACGATTTCGGTCTTAACGCTTGAAGATGAAAGCCCTTCTAGTCCATCAATGTTGTTTAGAAGCGTTGCACAGAGTCGTGGTCGTGGACGCTGCATTAAAGGATAAAGAAAAATGACTATGGTAGAGAAAGCCCACAACTCCATCTTATTGAGCCTTGGTGATAAGGTTCTTTGACATGTTTCAAAGGAGACGATGATGTCAAGTCTATGGTAGAAACTCGAAAGTTTGTATATGATCAAATCGTTGGTCAATTGCCTCTACCTAAAGCAATCTATGTATTCATTCAAGATGAATGAAGGTCAAATCATGTGTGAGCAGTTGGAAATATTCAACAATCTGATTCTTGATCTTGAAAATATCGATGTCAAAATCAAGGATGGAGATCAAGCGGTGTTACTGTTGTGTGCTTTGTCTAAAACACACACCCACTTCAAAGAAACTCTCTTGTATGAAATAGATTTGCTTGCCTTTGAAGAAGTTTAACCAGCCATGTAATCTAAGAATTTGAACGAACAAATGGAACACAAGCCATCTTTGACTGGTGAAAGTCTGTCGATTAAAGCGACATTCACAAAGTCAGCAGGTTCGACAAGAAGAAGGGTAAAAATAAGCATAAGTCTTATAGTGGTGATGCATCTCGTATTGATGTTATTACTATAAGGAGGAGGGTCATACAAGAAAAGTGAGCTCTGAACGCATGAAAGAACGCATGTGTATTTGGAAAATCTTGCAGAGTGAAGTTCAATAAAGGCAAACAAAGGACACATGTATCTCTTGATTACATCCATGTTGATCTTTGGGGGTCTGCAAGGTGTCCTTCACATTCATAAGCAAACTATTTTCTATCCATACTTGATGATTATTCTAGAAATTTATGAGTATTCATCCAGAAGACTAAGGATGAAACTTTTGAAAATTTTAAAAGTTGGAAGACTCTGGTAGAAAATCAGACTGACATAAAGGTTAAGAGGTTGAGAACTGATAATGACCTTGAATTTTGCAATGAGGTGTTCGAGAATTTTTGTGCAGCCTCTGGTATTGCAAGACACATTAACTACTACAAGTACTCCCTAACAAAATGGTTTGACTGAAAGGTTTAATCAAACCATTTTGAAAAGAGTTAGATGCATGTTGACTAGTGCTAGATTACATAAGGTGTTTTGGGCAGAGGTTGTTCTGACTACAACATATCCTTCAACTGCGTTAGATATGAAGACGTCTGAAGAAGTTTGATTAGGAGATCCACCATATCTCGACAAACTTAGAGTATTTGGTTGCATAGCCTATGCTCACATTATACAAGACAAGGTCAAATCTAGATCTCTTAGATTCATGTTCAAGGGATACCTTGAAGAAGTCAAAGTTTATAGGTTATGGTACCTAGAGTCAGGTTATAGAAGGTGTATCACTAGTAGATATATAGTTTTCAATGAAGATGAGATGACTTTCAAGAAAATTGATGATGTTGTTTGAAGTACAGAGATATCTGAAGAAGAATTGGAACATGAAGATATTCATACTAAGGTGGAGCATGTCGATATTGAATTGTGTATTACAGATCAAGTTGAAGAAAAAGCACAAGATACTGAGGAAGTTGAGGAAACTCTCGATAACTACTTATTGGCAAGAGATAGGTTAAGAAGAGACATCAATCCCCTTCAGAGACTTGTGTATGCAGATATCATAGCTTATGTCTTAATCTCTGCAAGTGAGGTTCTAGATGAAGAACCTAGAGACTATAAGGAAGTTATGAGGAGTTGAAATAAGACTGAATGGTTGAAGGTCATGGATGATGAGATGAAATCTTTTCATGATAATCACACTTGTAAACTGATCAAGAAATATGCTGGAGCTAGGTTAGTCAATTATAAGTGGATTTTCAAAGTTAAGGAAGGAATCAAAAGAGTTACGTCGAAGAGATACAAGGCAAGATTGATTGCAAGGGATTTCAATCAGAAAGAAGGTATCGACTTCAATGATGTGTTTTTTCCTGTTATAAAGCACAAGTACATTCAAATGTTGCTTACTATAGTGGCACGGTTAGAACTGAAACAAATGAATGTGAAGACTGTTTTTTTGTACGGAGATTTATCAAACTATTATTTATAGTAGTACTTATTGTTATACAAAATAAAATATAAATTATCTATGTGAATATAAGAGAAAAAGGTAAATGAATCGATTTCGTTAGTTTAAGTGAATGAAGTGGTGTGTAACTATTAGTCCATCTATACACTAAGATGTTATACACCGCATAATAAAAGGATGAATTTTGACTTAACTCATTGTCTTAATGTTTATAGATAACTAATTTGACTTGTTAAATTATAGAATCCCACTTGTCATCAACCAACTGAAAGTTTGAATCGTCTATGTCACTAGTACGAAGCATGTTATAGATGAGATTTGTAAGTTTTAAAATATACAAAATTTTATGCAAAAATTGATCATTTAAAATGGTTTCTTTCACAAAATAACCTTTTGAACATCGTCCTCTCTATATTCAGACCATTGTTTATTAATTATCATAGACAAGAGATGTTTTCGAATGACTTGCATGCTCTTCAGAAAAACCATAACAAATACAAATTTATTTTCAGTGATAGAAAGTAGCCTCAAATGCAAAATTATTTGTGCATAGCATATCTTATGGAATGATTTAAGGAAAAGATTTATGACAAAAAACATGACAATGTCTATAAAAATTCAATTACACTCGACATAAACAACTTCATTACTTGGTGTGACTTTTGGTGAACAAATATATTTTGACAAATTTAATGTGTGCATTATGCATCATGTCCAAAAAATATGTCAACAATTAAACTAGCAACCTTACAAACTTGGGAATTATCAATAATAACTTGTATTCAATATTAAGTTAGAAATGTAATTTTTGTCTTTTTATTCACCTATACAATCAACAACTTTAAAAAACATAGGTCTTGCACTCAAAGTTTCCATAAAGTTAATCAATGGCCTTCTTTGTACATCAACCCAACGTTTGTAATCATGCTCGCACCCTTTTATGGCAAAGTGTCTTTGATAGATCAGAGTAATTTCAAAATGTTGGGTTTTTCTCCTTATAACATATTAGTTCTTATGGAATTATAGTTTGGATGAATATAGCCTTGTAAGAAAGTGTTTGCTGCATAGCCATTTCAAGTGATAAATGGTCTATTGCCACATTATTTAATGCCTTTGACAAAGAACCATCATTTCCTCTTCTTTTTTATTCTTTTCAATCAATAGATTCAAACTTGTAGATATAATCTTCCACGTAGCTCCAATCGTCTGGTGCTAAGGTACTCTGGGCTTCATCCGGCACAAGTTGATTTTCATAATTATCAAACAAGGCATCTATATCTCACTATTTCACTAGGGGAGGAGCAGACACAACAACAACCCGAGGAATATATTGCATGTACCTGAATTGACGCTTGACACACTCAGACAGATGAGTAGTCGTCATACGCGACCCGCAAGCTAACCGTCTAGAATACAATTGTTAGCTGGCAACTTCGAATAAAGAGGTTATTTGGATATCAAAGGGATATTTCAAATAAACGTATAAAAAGTTAAGACAAATTGGTATCAGTGATGAATATTGGTTAAAAATATAAAACCATTGTTCTAAAAGGCTCTTCTATTTCTAGTGATAAATGATGGACTTCGATCTGGCATTTTTAGTGTTTAGATGTAAAGAGTTCTTTTGTGCAATGTGCAAGAATTGGAGCGGTCCAAGCAGATTATTTACAATTCGAATCGAAGAGACAAGAAAATACTTCGCTGGCATAGGATTCGAATTTCAAATAAAAGCGCCATTCGTAGAAGACGCGTGGAAGCCAGTGAACGAGAGAAGCCTGCATGCTTCGAACGTGGCATGATTTTAGAGTATGACCGTTAGGGTCGAAATACTATAAATAGGTGTTTTTATGTTAGAATTAGTGTGTTCATTCGTGTACTAAAAAATCTCAAAATACTCAAACTACCGTGACATAAGGGAAACGAGTTGGAAGACAAAATGTACGTACTGAACATCATGACTTTTTATAATTTAAATCCAAGTCTTTTTACATTTCTTTCGTTATTACAATATTCTTATTCTTAGAATCCTTTGGTTTCCTTTTACGTTCTTGTTATACTTGCATTTACATTCCCAGAAAACTTAAACACTTTATCTTTTCAGAAACTTTATTTTATTACTTTGTTCTTTCATTCAAGCACTCTACATTTGCAGAAACCTTTATATTCTCAGAAATTCTTTGTCTTTACATTCAATTGTTAAATCTCAAGTTTAATTCGAAGTGTTTCTTTATGCATTCAGTCAGTATATCTCCTTAGATAGTTTTAGAGAGATCTTTAAGAACTTTACACTCTATATCGACACACAATATAAACTTATCAAATAATGGGTATGAATATAAAAATGAATTATGACACATGTGTCCTAGGATCAATCTAGTCGATCCTGCAAGTAACCAGTAATTGGAGGGCTAGCGGTTGTTTACTAGAAATCACTGTAAATAATAGTGTAACATCGTCAAATAGAATCATGACATGGTGGTCGATGCAAGTATGAAAGTGAATGTCCTCAAACACCAATCAGGCAATATACACCCAGAACGGATCTGTCGCCTGGTTTCCTCAAAGCGGGTCGAATGCAACGACACACAATCTTTCTTCAATATAGCTCAAGGAAAGTGATCAAACTGAGACGTGGTGGAAGTGTTGTAGGATCTTGGCCTAAAATTACAATGATTATTAAATAGTAATGGAATCACAACAATTAACAAAACGACGCATAAACAATATATAAACAATATTAGAACAATATATTTTACCGTCACGAGTGTGATGCTCCCTATCATCTGCTTCATCTTCCACTTACATCCTTCAGGCATCTTATTGTACAAGTACACCAAACAAGAAGCCCCCCAGTTCCACTAATGGATATGCTCAAAATTGTCAAAACACCCCCATGTACATCACATCAATGTAGGTGGCACTAGTGTCCACGAAAATGGTTGTGTCATCCAGATACATAATGTATGCTTTCATAGCACACCTCCAATGATGGGTAACCTACTCGAGATCATCATCAGCGTGTCATGCACAATGTAGCTCAACCGTGACCACGTTCTTCAAATATCTAAATGTGACGTAAGCACCCTGGGTAAAGTACATCTCAGTCATAGCACTCTCAGGGGTAACTCCTAATCTCTCTACCAACAACTCCAACTGTTTACTGTGGAAAATGGTAAACAACCGCTGGTCCTCCCTAAGTCCTAAAACTAAGGGTTACTCGCGAGATCGACCAGTTGATCTCAAGATACGTGCTAAGATTTTTGGTGAATTGCACTACTTCTGTAAACGAAATAACCTTGGTCCAGAAACGGTTCCCAGCGCCTAAGGGAAACAATGCAATGGCTTTCCACACGCGAAGGATTCTGACTATTGGTGACTCGTGACCAACAGTTTACCTTAAAATGTTTTGGTAAATAAGGCTATTGGTGACTCGTGACCAACAAGCAAATGAACATAAGTAAATGAAAAAACACTAAAGACAAAGCTAAACGTAAAATGATTGCATTGAAATAAAAGTGTGGTAATTCACGTACATCAAAGCTTGCGTTACTCTTTCTTCCTTTAGCGCGGAATTGGGCAGAGTGTTAGCAAGTAGTTTGAGAATACAAATGAACACCCCTAATTCTAAATATTCTAACTTATTTATAGTAATTACAGAAGTAACCACTAAAGCTAATCAACGAATGAGATCCAATCTTCAGAAGCAACTTCCGCACACTTTTCGCCATCCAATCAAAGATCTTCTAACCCACGATCTTTTGAGGCAACCACCCACGATCTCCTCATTTTTTACTTTTCCTGCTCCGTGTCTTCAAAAGGAAACTGCCTTCAGATTCTATCTATTTCCTTGAGGCACAACAAAATTTCCTAAGTCCACTAGCAAACAACTTCGACAGCAATAGTACTTCGACTAGTGCCTTCATCCGACTCAAACTTCTGTCGATTCGACCATCATACAATGTGTTGACATGGTCTTGTTTTCAATGCTGTTTTTCTCTAGTCGACATAACTTGGACTTGAGCGATTTTCAACGACAAGCATTTTATAGTTACTTCTAATTTTGTCTTGCGTGGAACATTTTAGTTTCTTTTTTTTTTTTTTTTTCACTCTCTAAACAGCAAACCAAAGCAAACTTCATCTCCTTTATCCCCAATCTCAATCAAAAACCAGGAACATTTATCTTGGTTTTATCTTAAGTCTTCTCAGGGAAGACAACTCTAAGATCTCAGTCCTCATTCCCTTTAGGTTAAACAATAAACCTTATATTCTTCAAGGCCACTACACAGACGTCTCCGAGATACACGTAGTGATAGGGTGCCTTTTTTCTTTCCCTACCATTTCACTTCCACAAACCCCTCATTCATTTTTTGTGGGGAACTTTTGTACCGCTCCTCCCTTGCACTGCCCTAAGTTTGGGGCTTGGATGGCGAGATTGGAGCCACACAAAGGCCAGCAATGGAAGGCAATGGGTATTTACGATCTGTTGCAACTTTCTCGTGTCGGCTCGCCTTACTCAGGGGGCATGTTACTAGCTGCCTTATACTTCTGGGAAGGATCCACTAATACTTTCCATACAAGGTGTGGCATGATAACCCCTACGCTACTAGATGTAGCTGCTTTAACAGGTGTAAAACATGCTGGGATCGTCTTCAACCACACCGACCACGAAACCATCCTCATTAAATTCGACGTTGACGAATCAAAACATCCAACTTATAACAATTTTATCCAACACCATCACTGCGAATCTGAAGAAGTTTTTGATGAGAAGCACGTGGCTTTCCTAACTCTTTGGCTATCACGCTTCGTCTTTTGTTCGAGGTCGATGCAGATAGCCAAACAATTTGCTCATTTGGCTGCAGCGTTGCATAAAAGTGAGTATGTTGCTTTAGGCCAATTAATTTTGGCCTCTTTGTACTCCTCTATGACCAATGTGGTCGGCCAAATAAAGAGTTTTGATCCCAAAAATCCAAAGAAGAAGAGTGTGCTGGTGCATGGACCCTTCTGGCTCTTGCAACTGTGGCTAAATGCCACTTTTTCTGCTGATGTGAAACTTTTCCGACAGAAGAAGGTTTCAATCTCCCAGGACAGAAGTGGGGCGCTATGGCCATGCTACCTGCCGTTGACTCCGATCGACAAGACTTCTCCAAATGACGAAGTCTTCAAAATGCTTTTCAACATAATGTTGACACAGGAGGATTTTACACCTTCGATGGCTCCCTTTGCTGATGGCAAAAATGGGCCATTGTGGCTCGCTGAATCCTTTCCCCTATTGAAGAGAGGCATCAGAAGAGATCTTTGATAATTTGGAGACGTTTTCTGACTCCCAAATTTCTATCAAGCGCTATCACTCAAATGAGCCCTTGCTTGGCAGCTTACCAACCCAATTTGGTGGCTAGACAGTTTGGGCTCTATCAAATTGTGCCTAAATCACTCTATCCATCCCATGAATTGCTCATGGATATTTTAGATGACCAAGGCTGGGAAGTCGTTAAACAGACTGTCGCCACCTTATGGGAGCGTCGAGCCATGCTTACCTTCACCCCTTTCAAACCAGCATTTTTATGTACCCATGAGTTCAAACTTTGGTGGCAGTCATATCTTGTCACCTTTATAAATGACGCTGTTGGGAAAATAAATGAGCTAACTGTGGCTTTTGATACTTTTCAGGGGAAGACAACAAAGTGTAAGGCAGTTCATATCAGAGAAATTCAAGCTTTTTAGAACTTTTTCAGAGTGGTGTACTTACCAAACAATCTTTGTCGAACCATTCATGACGCGGCCCAAGAGCTAAAGGAGAAGGTAACTAGGAGGATTCCTCACCTCAAAATCCCCAATTATGCGAAAAACAAATATCTTTACGCACTTCACTTTGGAAAAATCAAATTTCCTCCTTTGCCGACTAGCCCTTTGGCTCTGGCTTTTCGACCACCTATCCCAGATTGGTGGTATAGCTCTTGGTCGAATATTCAAAATTCTTATAAAAAGAGAGCCGACAGGGTGGTTCCAACGAAGCATTGGTTGCATGACTACCCAGGCTTTCTTCATATTGACCTTGAATATGTAAGAGAGCTTGCAGTAGTACTCAAGGGTAACCACTTATGGAAAGTTTTATTTCCTTTCACAATTCAACTTACATCTTTATCTCACTTAGCTTCTTTTCTAGATGTCCCTTTGTCACAGGTGGTTGCCCCCAGGCGAGAACCTGCTGCTATTGAAAGCCAAGGAGGGTCGTCGACCAAAACTGCCAAACTCAGTACTGAAGGAGGCCCTTCAAAGTCCAAGGTATGTTTTACTCACACCTATGTTCATGTCTTTCTCATTCGACAACTCACTTATACTTGATGTCTTTACAGTTCATACATGTTATACCCCACAATTAGCCCTCCCACTTCTCAAGACATTTCACATGTCCATACTCAAGGATTTCCCAAGGGTTGACCAGACAAATCCTCTCCTAAGCAGTCAACCCAAACTAGGGTTTGGCCATCCTCAAACCAAGGTGGGCATCCAACATTTCAAGTAGTCATCATGCCTCACCATATGCTTCAAAGAATCTCCATGACAAGTTTCAAGCCTTACAAGTCAAGTTTCCTCAGACAATTGCTCAGATGGTTGAAAATCAGTTGTATTGGACAAAAAGTCAATTGTGGTCAACATACGGTCAAACTTCATAATTTTTGGTCAACATCAATATTTTGAAGTGATATTCATCATTTGATCAAGGGTTGATCATGATTCATCAAGGAAAGTCAAGAATTGATCAAAAGTCAAAGTTTCTAAATTAGGTTTTCTCAAACAAAAGTCAACAGAACTTTGACCAAGCATAACTTTCACATACTTTACCAGAAATTTTTCCACCACAGCTCATTTTGAAGAGAATTCCATTCTCTACAACTTCATGTCTCACAAGCTTGAGCAGAAAATGCTTCATCTGGAAGTTATGGATCAAAACATTACAGGTCTTTTTTAAAAGACAACAAAAAGTCAACTTTTTGTAAAGAAGTGTTCATGAGCATGGAAACTCCAATGAAGATGAAACCAAAAAGGATGTTTAGAGGACATATTGAGCTTCCAAAAAAGTCCAAGAACACCCACAAATGTCAAAAATTGAGCAAGATACACCTTGCACAAGTTAAGCATTTTTGAAGAGGTGCACAAAGAGAAATACTTGACAAATGCAAATATTTTTCAATTGGGCTTATAATTTTATGATTCAAATTAGATCTTAACATTGTCCATGGTCTCCATACACCTTGCCACACCTCCCTTCTAATTTATTTAATTTATTTTGGATTTAAAGCATTAAATTCAATTTTAAATTAAATAAAATATAAAAGCAAGGTATAAGATAAGTTGGGCTTGATTTCTACCTATCTTTAAGACCAAGGAAGTCCAAAAAACATGTCAAATTCGTGCAAGATGCTACAAGGAAGAAAAAAAAAGGCAATTTTGGAAAGATTTGATAAATATTTGCAAGGGAATATTTTTGCATTCAAAGCAATATATTTTCTCTTTATTTCTGATCAAATTGCATGCTCTATAAATACATGATGCATTCACAAGCACAAGAGGAAAAACCCTAGCCTCAAACACCAACCCTAAAGTTCACAAAATTTTCATAAACTTGCAAAATTCGAAATCCTTGTTCCAGTCGTTTTCAGTTCATTCCAAGCACTCCATTGTGCTCCTCGGGTATCATTGAGTAAGTCCAGGCCAAGAACAATGGTCAGCCATGCCTGAATCGTGCCATACATGAACATACATTTACATATCTTTTTTAAAATTCATTTTTTAATATTCATTGTGTTTTGTATGAAACTAACCATTGCAATGTGTTCCTGAGACATCATAGAACAAATCTGGATGGTCACATGAAGCTCCTAACGACCGGAGCATGATTTGCCATTGTTAGGGCAAAACTGTTGAGAGCTTCGAAGCTCAGAATATAGGGACTTTTAGGGCAAGCTGATACCACCATTGAACTCGCAGGGGTCGATTTAGGGGGGGGGGGGGGGGGTAGCCTTGATATCTTGTTTGAATACTCTCTATTTTGCAGGTTTGAAAAATCCCCCAACCGGAGAAGATGACCGGAGGTCCGATCTGGGGTTTTCTGGCCTGGACCAGAAGAGAAGATCTTGCATATGTGTTAATTCATGTAACTTAATTCATGGATGTATCTCCGCCCCAACGGTTAACCTTGCGCGCACTAAGTCAGTTGTTTCTAAAGGCATGGGTTCGAACCCTGCTTTTTGCCATAATTTCCATTCTTATTTTGTTGAATTTCAGGTTCTCCAGAAGACTTGCCCAGAAGCCACAACTTCTGGCCCTCAATGCCACGCATTATGCCCCAGAAGCTCCAGCTTCTAGGCGCACTTTCAAGCAGAAAGCCCCAGAAGGGCATACTTTTGGGCATCTCCAAGCCAAAAGCCCCAAAAATTCCAAGATTCTGGGCACCTCCAGCGCAAGAGCCCCCCAGAAGTGCTCACTTCTTCTGGGCATGGTCAGCAAGAGGTCTCTTAGAAGCTCCAGCTTCTGGGAGAATTCCATCTAGAAGCACTATAACCCTTTTTTTTTTTCTTCGTATTTTCTCTTTTTTTTTTAATTTAATTTCTTTCAAATAATTTTCTGATGCATTAAAAATCACTAAAAAAAAAAATTTCTTTTTGCATTTAGGTCAGAAAAATACTTATTTAATTTTTGACATAAAAATTAATATTTTTGCATACATATTTTAATTAATTGTTAATTAACCATAAATTTGACCTTTAATTATTTTTCTTTACTAAAACCAATCCAGAAAATTCAAAAAAATTGCTTTATCATCTAATTAGGATTACTAACCTAAAGACTTTTTTCCAACTCAAAAATCCTTTTTACTAACACCTTTTCTCTTATGCAAATTTCTTTTCTTTTCCGATTATTATGTATCTGCTTCCAGGTTGTAATAGTTAGGATTAATTTTCTCGCATTTCTTTTTTTTCCAATATTATGTAACTGCTCATGGGATGTAATAGTTTAATTAGGATTTACTTTCCGCACTCCTATATTATGTAACTGCCCCAAAGCCATGTAATAGCGTAGGATTTACTTTCTGCAATTTACTTTCCGCACCCATATAAGCTGCTAGTAACTAGGAGTTTATGGCAAGATAAAAACGAATGTAGATCACTTCTAATTGCAAGATAACACATCTGAATCTAACACACTCTTTTCACACATGCACCCCCTAGAGTATTCTCTCTCGTTGCCTTACGAAATAAATAGTCAAGTCCCTCGAACGTAGAGGTATCCTAGCACCGTTTCCTACAAACATATCATCATAGTCCCTTCGATACAAAGATCATAGTCCCTCGATGTGGCCTACGAATACATGATCTCGTCCCTCGATTGTTGCCTACGAAAAGTGATGATCGTCCCTTCGAATGTGCTAGGATACTCCTACAAGTTGCCTTCTATAACCATCCGATGTCCCTTCGAATGTCCCTTTACATCCAACGAATAGGGTTACCTACCAACTAAATGGTACGGATAGCGCTATTCTAAAGGAAAGTAAAATAACACGGAAACGACCGTTCTGAGTAGGTAATAAGACTCTTAATTGCTTGCTCTATCAAAACATCTTTTTTGCACCTCACACTTTTTTCTACAAAGTTAAAACATTTTTCAAAAACGAAATATTTCCGAACACTTCGTATTCATTCCAGCTTGAATCATTACGAAGTCATAGCGAAATGCGTTTTCAAAAACATTTTCGAAAACGTTTCCAAAAGTCTGATCTTAATGAGCGTAACATCGAGTATCAACCAACCTCGGTCTACACCAAAGTCGGCCATCTCACTACCTTCTAATGGCCAAGATGGGTCAATTAGGGTTCTAAAAGTTGAGTTAGTGCTGATGACACCACGCAGACGCCAAATACTATCCTCAACTTGAAAATGAGGAGCATCAGGACATCCAAAGTGTTACACTAATGTAGCCATCATGTTAACCGTTTCGATATACGTCTAACGGTCGCGACGATCTATTACTACTTATCTAAGGAAACCTGGATCCGGGTGTAGGATCCCCCACAAGTATAATACCCAAGCAACCCTTAAAATTAAAGCATACAAGTCAAACAGAAAACGGTAAAGTGATTTAAAATCCCTAAGGTATTCTCTCTTTAGGGTGTTTCCCCAGCAGAGTCGCCAGTTCTGTAATATGGTGGGAGAACTGACTTTGGAATTTGTTTTGCTTTTTATCGCAAATGTTGCGGATAGCAAGAGTCGCCACAGACTTTTCTTTTATCCAATTAAGGGAAGGTGAAAAGAACAGAAAAAGACCTTCGTTAGATTCTGAGTAAGGGAGAAAGTTATGAAAAGGGAAGGTATTAACACCCCTTTCCATCCGTAGTTTTCTACGGGCTCTTAGTTGCTTTAGCTCACTTTTAAAAAATGCTTTCTGTGTATGTGTTTGAAAAAAGGTATTGAAAATACATTTCGCTTTGACTTCATAATGATTCACGCTGGAATGTATACGAAGTGTTTGGAAATGTTTCGTTTTTGAAAAGTGTTTTAACTTTGACAAAAGTGTGAGGTGTGAAAAGTATTTTGATAGAGCAAGCAACTAAAAGTCTTATTACCTACTCAGAATGGTAGTTTTCGTGTTGTTTTACTTTCCTTTAGAATAATGTTATCCATACCATTAGTTGGTAGGTAACCCTATCCGTTGGATATAAAAGGGACATTCGAAGGGACATCGGATGGTCATAGAAGGCAACTTATAGGAGTATCCTAGCACATTCGAAGGGACGATCATCACTTTTCGTAGGCAACAATCGAGGGACGAGATCATGTTTCATAGGCGACATCGTGGGTCTATGATCTTTGATTCGAAGGGACTATGACGATATGTTTGTAGGCAACTGTGCTAGGATACCTCTACGTTCGAGGGACTTGACCATTTATTCGAAAGACAACGAGAGAGAATACTCTAAGGGGTGCATGTGTGAAAAGAGTGTGTTGAATCCAGATATGTTTATCTTGTGATTAAATGTGATCTATGTTCGTTTTTATCTTGCCATACACGCCTAGTTACTAGCAGTTTATAGGGTGCGGAAAGTAAATTGCGGAAAGTAAAGTGCGGAAAGTAAATCCTACGCTATTACATGGCTTTGGGGCAGTTACATAATATAGGAGTGCGGAAAATAAAATCCTAATTGAACTATTACATCCCATGAGCAGTTACATAATATTGGAAAAGAATGCGAGAAAATAAATCCTAACTATTACAACCTGTAAGCAGATACATAATAATCGGAAAAGATAAGAAATTCGCATAAGAGAAAATAATGTTAGTAAAAAAAAGATTTTTGGGTTAGGAAAATTTTTTTAGGTTAGTAATCCTAATTAGATGATAAAATAATTTTTTGGGAATTTTCTGGATTGGTTTTAATGAAGAAAAATAATTAAAAGTCAATTTTATGGTTAATTAACAATTAATTAAAATATGCATGCAAAAATATTAATTTTTATGTCAAAAATTAAATAAACATTTTTATGACCTAAATGCAAAAAGAAAATATTTTTTGGTGATTTTTTAATGCATGGAAAAATTGTTTGAAAAGAAATTAAATTGAATAAGAAAAAATAAGAAAATATGAGGAAAAGGTTAGTTTTTGCAAAGTTTTAAAAAATATGTTGCAATGCCAGGGATCGAACCAAGGACTCCCAGGACAAACGCGCGCCTCCCTGACCAACTGAGCTAGCATGCATTCGTGTTAGTTAAATGAAACAAAAACAATATAAGCAAAATAAATTCCTGGGCCCCAGAACGCGCGCGAAGAACTTCGTCTTCCTCGTTTGAATTTCTTAAAACACAGGTTTTTACCTACGAATTTTTTCCGTAGCAAAAGCCTATAGTGACGATTTTGTTCGTCACTAAATCACCTGTAGATTTCAAAAATTCACAATATGCAATGTAAATTCAGTTGGGGGATATGGTTCGACTGGAAAAAATCTCCTGAATGCAATGGTGCCAATCGTTTTGGCTAATTTTGTCTAAAACATAAATCCCCAATTCGGACCTTCAAACCCTAGCCATGGCTACTTATGATTCTTGTACTTAAAATTCAGTTAACCAATCCAGATAGCTTCGAAACTTCATTCTAAACACAAACAAACAATCAAAACATGTTAAATATGCATGAATAATCAAAACCGATTTTGAAAGTTTTAGAGCAAACCGAAATCGTGATTTTATGATTCTGCATGTTTGAATGGCTTGTGAGTGTCTAGATCGATTTAGGGGATCTCCAGGAATGTGTTGGAATGCTTAGAATTGATTGAAACGATCTGAAACTAGGGCTGCCAATAGCTTGCAATGCACGGTTTTTTTGAGCTTTGTTAGGGTTCTTAGAGGCCAGAATTTCATCCTTTGTACTTGTGAATGCATTGTGTACTTATAGTGGATGGATTTAGGTCAAGAATCATGAAGAAATTATATGCCAATCAATGAGAAAATATTTGATTTGATATAAAACCAAATATTTCCTTTTTTTGATCAAATCTCATTCAATTCCTTTGCCAATCAATGCAATTTTGAAATTGACAGCTTGTATGGCTTGCTTGGACCTCAAGAATGAGAGAAAAAATCCAATTTGCATTTAATTTTGATTTTCTATCTTTTATTTTAAATAAATTGGCTTTTAAATGATTAAAATCCAAAATAAATAGAAAAATAAAAGATAAATTCGTGGCCTTGGGCTTGGAGGTTCCAAATCAGCTAAGGAACAAGTTTGAAACAAGAAAAGTTAGGCCCATTTGCAAAATTTTGGATTTTGCCAAGTATTTCTCTTTGTGCACCTCTTCAAAAAGGCTCAACTTGTGCAAGGTGTATCTTGCTCAATTTTTAACATTTTTGGGTTTTCTTGGACTTTTTAGAAAGCTCAAGATGTCCTCTAAACAACCTCTTTGTTTTCATCTCAATTTAAGTTTCCATGCTCAATAAAAATTCTTTACAAAAAGTTGACTTTTTGTTGACTTTGAAAAAGACCTGTAATGTTTTGACCCATATCTTCCAAATGAAGCATTTTTCTGACCAAGCTTGTGAGACATGAAGTTGTAGAGAATTGAATTCTCTTCAAAATGAGAGGTGGTGGAAAAATTTTTGATAAAGTATGTGAAAGTTATGCCTGGTCAAAGTTCTGTTGACTTTTGTCTGAGAAAGCCTAATTTAGAAACTTTGACTTTTGATCAATTCTTGACTTTTCTTGATGAATCATGATCTACCCTTGATCAAATGATGAATATCACTTCAAAATATTGATGTTGACCAAAAATCATGAAGTTTGACTGTATGTTGACCACAGTTGACTTTTTGTCAAATACAGCTGATTTTCAACCATCTGAGCAATTGTTTGAGGAAACTTGACTTGTAAGGCTTGAAACTTGACATGGAGATTCTTTGAAGCATATGATGAGGCATGATGACCACTGGAAGTGTTGGAGGCTCACCCTGGCTTGAGGATAGCCGAACCCTAGTTTGGGTGGATTGCTTAGAAGAGGGCTTGTCTGGTCAACCCTTGTATAATCCTTGAGTATGGATGTATGAAATGTATTGAGAAGTAGGAGGGAAAATTTTGGGGTATGACAGTTGCCCCTGTTCAATCTTCTTGTACTGGAAGGGTTAGATTGGCATGCTTGCCTTTCGTGACCTGAAGGTAGAAGATGATTGAACACTCGAGTACACCTAAAAATTTGCACTCGCTGTTGGTTGATGATGCACTGGAATGGGATTATAGATGCCATTTGGAGAAACTTGTGGCTCTACTGGGGAATGAGTTATACGTTAGACTCAAGAACGTCGCTTGAATAAAAGAATCGTCGGAGATGGGCTTAAGATGCCATCCGAAGGGACTGATGTTGAGGAACGAGCCGTACGTTAGACTCTGTAGATATTTTTGAAGGTAGAAGGGAGCATGGAGATGGGCTTAAGATGCCATCCGGAGAGACTGCTGCTGAGTCGTACGTTAGACTTCACGTTTGCCTTTGAATGAAGTTATTGGTTCGTATTGGTTTTTAACCAAATATGCAGCATTCTGAAGGGGGAAAGGTGTTGACAAATAGTCGAAGATGGGGTTAAGATGCCATCCAGGGCAACTAAGTCGTATGCTAGACTCTGTAGTTGCTGTTGATAATAAGAGAGAGTCAGAATAAACCTTCGTCCTGGCTACTCTGGGGGAAAATATTTGGCAGAGTGTGGATAGCTTTCCCGTCTTGCTTCGGGTGTTGATCCAATGCCTGTTGCCGGAAGACAACTTGTATGGTCTTTCAGATGGGGTTTCCCATCTTGTTTCGGGTATTAATCCTGGATCTTCCATTTGGAAAAGACTTGTGTGGTCTTTCGGATAGGGTTTCCCGTCTTGTTTCGGGTATTAATCCCGGACCTTCCATTTGGAAAAGATTTGTGCCGTCTTTCGGATATGGTTTCCCGTCTTGTTTTGGGTATTAATCCTCGACCTTTCATTTGAAACGCATCTTTTACCTGCTGGGGAAAAGAAAAACCTGGCAGAATATTGTTAGTTTTATGCAGATTATGATGCCTGCGAGCATATGACGATGTGTATGAGTGATATATGCACATGTCATGATTTTCATGAATAATGTATGAATGTAGATGTTGCGGTATTTCAAAACATATCCATCTTAAAGAAGATAAGAATGTTCTGATGGAGATCTTGACTTTCGCTTGGGGATGAAATTGTTGAAAACCCTGATTTGGAGGAGAAAGAGATGTCTTTGATTCCTCCGATGCACTATCTGACCAAGTTTCGAGCCTAGCTATCAATGTTGTTGGGAATAATAAAAGCTGGGAGATACTCCGCTGGGGATCTTGTGCGTAGACCCTACTGAGGATGGTAGAAGCTGGGAGACACTCCGCTGGGGATCTTGTGCGTAGATCTTGCTGGGGAGTATCTGAATATTGCTCGGAGTCAAGGTTCAAAGATTCCTTTGATGTGGTGAATCTGAAGTTTGTTGAAACCTCTGGCTGGGGGAATAATGGAGATGTAGGTTTCCTCTGATGCACTACCTGACCAAGTTTCGAGTCGGGATACTGTTGCTGTCAGGGAGTGACAAACGTTGAGAGATATTCTGCTGGGGATGAAATATCTCTGTTGGAGATGAACTGTTACTGCTCGGAGACTGATGTAACCAGGTTAAGCTAATTGGGATCACTGCTCAGGGACTAACATGATGAAGCTTGGAGCGTTGGGACGCTAGTGGGAAAGAAATTTGTACCTCGTCGGGGAAGATTTGCAGAGAACGACAGTTCTGTGGGGATCGTACTCGGGTGAAAGCAACCTGCGGGGAATGCATTGGTGACTTTGGTCGTCATCACAATTCCTAGGGTCTATAGTAATTACTTTTGTATGTTCGCTTTTCGTATGTTTGTGAACAGATGTTTATTGTCAAATGCATATAATCATTCAAAGCAATCATTGGACTTTATGCAAAAAAACAACAATAGCAAACACTGTAAGAGAAAGAAATTATATTATTTTTTGAAAGGTGGCGTATGGCCAAGTAGTTTGTATACAATGAAAGTAAAAGCTATGTGGAAATAATCTCGTCGAGTTTCAACTATGCTAGTGCTCATATATTTCGACTATCTCATCTCCTTGCTGTCAGTAGAAAGTGAGTGAATTGATTTTCGCCATTTGAAACTTGAATGCCGATAGTAGTATGTAGGTAAGTGATCTGGATGAGACATAGTGGTACGCTTAAATCCCTAACTTTTGCCTAGACCGCCCTTTCGGGTTTTCAGTCTACCGGGATACCCTTTTTTGCCCAAGCCGCCTTTGTAGGTTTTCGACTTGCTGGGTGTATATGCCTTTTTTATATCCTTAACTTTTGCCCGAACCTCTTTGGTTCGCCAGGATGCCCTTATTTTTGCCTAAGTCATTCGAACTAGCGGGTCTGGTTTATGCGTAGTATTTTTTGACTATGTTTGCATTCATAGGGTGTGGGAAGTCTTCGCCATCCATGGTGCTAAGTATCATAGCTCCGCCCGAAAATACTGTTTTGACTACAAATGGTCCCTCGTAGGTGGGAGTCCATTTTCCCCTGGGATCACCTTGTGGAAGGATGATGCGCTTGACTACTAGATCACCGACTTGGTAGATTCAGTGTTTGACTTTCTTGTTGAACGCTCTGATCATTCGTTTCTGATAGATCTGTCCATGGCAGATGGATGCGAGCCGTTTCTCGTCGATCACGTTAAGCTGGTCGAGGCGGGTCTGGACCCATTCGTCTTCGTCTAACTCTGCATCCTGGAGGACTCTGGTTGAAGGTATCTGAACTTCGATGGGTAGGACTGCTTCCATACCGTATACAAGAGAAAAGGGGGTTGCCCATGTGGATGTTCGTACTGTGGTGCGGTAACCATGGAGAGAAAATGGCAACATCTCGTGCCAATCCTTGTAAGTCACTGTCATCTTCTATGTGATCTTTTTGATATTCTTGTTGGCGGCTTCCATTATGCCATTCATCTTAGGCCGATATGGAGAAGAGTTGTGATGTTTAATCTTGAACTGCGTGCAGAGTTCGGTGATCATTTTGTTGTTGAGGTTAGTACCGTTATCTGTGAAAATCCTCTCGGGAGTGCCGTACCGACAAATAAGATTCTTCTTGATGAATTGAGCCACAACATTCTTGGTAACAGATGTGAACGAGGCTGCTTCTACCCATTTGGTGAAATAGTCAATTGCCACTAGGATGAAACGATGTCCGTTGGAAGCGGTAGGCTTGATTTCTCCGATCATGTCAATGCCCCACATTACAAAAGGCCAAGGAGCGGTCAGAACATTCAACGGTACTGGAGGTACGTGCACTTTATCGGTGTATATCTGGCATTTGTGACAAGAACGGGCATAGCGGTGACAATCAGCTTCCATGGTGGACCAATAGTAACCTATTCTCAGAATCTTCTTTGCCATTGTATGTCCGCTGGGGTGGGCACCAAATGCGCCCTCGTGTAATTCTTCCATGATTCGTTCTGCAGTTTTCTGATCTACACAGCGGAGTAAGCACAAGTCATGATTGCGCTTGTATAAGATGTCGTTGCTGAGAAAAAACTTGGATGCAAATCTTCTCAAGAACTTCTTATCATTGACATATGCCCCTGCGGGATATTCCTGAGTCTCAAGATACTTCTTCACTTCGTAGTACCAAGGTTTTTCTTCTGTATCAAGTTCATAACAGTATGTTGGTTCGTCAAATTTTTCGATGATGATTTGAGGAGCTTCATTGTCCCATCCGACCTTGAACATAGATGACATAGTAGCTAATGCGTCTGCCAACTGATTCTCTTCTCGTGGAATGTGATCAAAAGTGATCTCCTCGAAGTAGGGGATCAGACTCAAAACATGCTCTCGATATGGAATGAGATTCGGATGCTTCGTATCCCATTCGCCTTTAATCTGATGGATCACTTAAGCTGAGTCTCCATACACTTGTAAGAATTTAATTCTTAAGTCAATAGCAGCTTTAATACCCATGATGCACGCTTCGTATTCGGCCATGTTGTTGGTACAATTGAAACATAATCTGGCGGTGAAAGGCGTGTGTCCGCCTGTAAGAGATGTAATGATGGAGCCAATGCCATTGCCAAGTGCATTTGAGGCTCCATTAAAGACCATGGTCCATCGGGATCCTTGTTCAGGTCCTTCGTCTGGTCCTGGTTCTTCACAACCAGTAACTAACAAAACATCTTCGTCTAGAAACTCGAACTGCATAGATTGATAGTCATCTACGGCTTGATGTGCCAAATAATCGGATACTACACTTCCTTTGATCGCTTTCTGAGAAGTATACTAGATGTCGTATTCGGTCAAGATCATTTGCCATCTTGCTATTCTTCTGGAGAGAGCCAGTTTCTCGAATATGTATTTTATCTGATCCATCTTGGAGATCAATAAGGTAGTGTGAGTCAACATATATTGTCTTAGTCGGCGAGCAGCCCAAGCCAAAGCGCTGCAAGTTTTCTCGAGCTGTGAGTATCTTGTTTCACAGTCGGTAAACTGTTCGCTAAGGTAGTATATTACGTACTCTTTTCGACCAGACTCGTCATGTTGCCCCAACACACACCCCCATTGAGTTCTCTAATACTGTTAAGTACATGATAAGAGGTCTTTCTTCGGCTGGCGGCATCAGGATAGGAGGATTCTGTAAGTACTCCTTGATTTTGTCAAAAGTGATCTGGCAATCGTCGTTCCATTCCACTACCTGATCTTTCTTCAGTAACTTGAAGATTGGCTCACAAGTAGCAATTAGATGTGCAATGAATCTGGCAATGTAGTTCAATCGTCCCAAGAAACCTCTGACTTCTTTCTCAGTGCGGGGCGCTGGCATCTCTTGAGTGGCTTTAACGTTGGCGGGTGAACTTCAATACCTTTACCACTGACAACAAACCCTAGGAGTTTACCGGATCTGACTCCAAACGTGCACTTGTTGGGATTAAGTCCTAGTCTGTACTTCTTCAATCTATCAAACAGTTTCCGCAAATGATCGAGATGTTCTTCTTCAGTCTGTGACCGAGCTATCATGTCGTCGACGTAGACCTCTATCTCGTGATGAATCATGTCATGAAATAATGCCACCATGGCACGCTGATAAGTGGCGCCAACATTCTTTAGTCCGAACGACATGACCTTGTAGTAGAATGTGCCCCACTGTTGTACCTCAAAATTCGCCCTCTTCATTTTGTTAATAAATAATTGGTTAACACTTAATTAATAGGTGCATCACATACATATCATTCATGCATTGATCATGGGTTCGAGATTTTCCAATCGTATGAATCTGTACAATTCTGAAAAAGAGGTTTGGTTCTCGAAAGATGGATATCTGAAGTTCCGTTATTTCAAACGTCATCTCAATACGCAAGATATGTGTGTTTTAGAAGCTTCTAATTATCTATCGAGAATTGAGGTTTCGGAGTTCCGATTGCCTATCAGGTGGATGTTGATTACAGTTTCGAGCTACAGTGTGTGGTGGTCAAATATTTGAGCCCGAGTTGATTATATGGACTTCTGTGAGTGGTGACGTGTCAGTATACGACTTATCGATCCACGCGATTTATCAGAAAATTGAGAACGGACAGATAAAATGATATTTGAATGCGTTTGCTAAAAAGTCAACAAAAGTCAAAGTTTGACCGGATGAAATTTCGGGTCGAAATTATTGTCAAAAGTCGACATTTGAGAAAATGCGTTCATTTGTTGAGGAAAATCGGAAGAATTGGGTGAAAATGAGGTTTCTTGCATTTTAAGTAATCTTGGATTTAGAAAAAAATTTCCAAGTTTTAAGCACTTTGTGTTCACGGAGCCATGTTGCCGCATCCGTATTTTGCCCGTCTGTGGTCAGAAATTTGTGAACTGATAGTCGTTGGAAAGAGCGTATTTCGTACTCCGACTTTGCCCTTGTGAAGATTTTTCCAGAAATGCCCGGATTTCGAGTTCTGATGCTCTGAAGTTTGAAGTTTATAACTTTTGAAGTTTTACACTTAGTAAAATTTTAAGTGTTTTTAACGTGTTCAGACGCTCGACTTCGGAGACATTTTACACGTGTTTCGAGGTGTCAATTCGGGTCGAGTTCAAAATCAAAGTTGTTCATTTAATGGCAATCTACAACTTTGCTGAAGAAATCGAATCCATTCGGGAAACGGATGAGAAATTACGGAGCTCAGAAGTTACAATTTATCATTTCTCGAAATTTCAACACTTAGAAGTATTTTGAAGTGTTTGTTTCTATGCTCATGCTGACAGCTTCAGGGTCGATTATATTGTAGTCCGTGGCTCCGAATCAAAAAGTGTTCAACTAAAAAGTTGTTCATCTCACGGAAATCTAAAGCTTTACTGAAGAAGTCGAATTCATTCGGGATTCGAATCGGAAGTTATAAAGCTCGGAAAATAAGAACTCATTATGTTTGTTAAATTCGAGTAGTTTTTGTGCGCATGTTCAGGGCTGTTTTCGTCATTAATTCGGTCGCCGCACGGAAAATTTCCAAACACGAAAGTTTGAGTTCGTAATTCCATCTACAAGTTCCGTTTAGAAACTTTTCCGTTTCGGATGTCAGAGCTGGAAGATACGGAGCGCCGCAGTTTGTAGTATGAAGTTGCCAAAATGCAAGACAGCATACACTTTTCTTACCAAGCTGTGGACACATTTCATCGAACAGTTTTCATGCGTATGTTCGGGGCTGTTTTCCCGTCGATTCGATCGCTGCACGAAAAAACTTCGAACATGAAAGAATTTTCGGACGGACGTCGGAGCTGGGAGATACGGAATGCCTTAGTTAGTAGCATGAAGTTGGAAAACTGTTGGATGTCATGTGCAAGACTTGCCCAGCCAGGCCAAACATTTCGTCGAACAGTTGTGTGACAATATTCAAACACTTTTTTCTCCGTGATTTAGGCTCCGTTTGGATTTTCGTCGAACTACAAAGTTGTTGTATGTCACGCAAGCTTTCCAACGGTACCGGGTTCAAGTCATCCGGTTGAGTATCGTGGGAGTTGCGAGGCTGCAAAGTGGTGTACGTGGATTGTTTCAAAAATATGACACTTAGAGAAATGTTTCAAACATGCAGTCAGCTTGTGTCGGTATGACTTCGAAGCTAATTACGGCGAGCTTGTGATCATTTTTTTCGTCGGGCACTCAACATAAAAGTTGTTCTACCACATGCCTTCTTTCCATTGGCGGCGAGTTTGCGTTATTTCGTCGAGTATCAAAGGAGTTGTAGGATCACGAACTTGACACTCGGCCATGATTTGAGCTTGTGACTATGCGGCGAGAGTTGTGTTGGCATACCGTCCATTCACGCTTAACAAAGGACTCTCCATTTTTTACTCCTTTACTCTCCTTTTAATAACAACAAAAAAAACGCTAACGGCATCATAACTTTGATCAAAAACTAACAGTAATCTCACAACCTTTTTTTTCTCACCTTCCACCTATTCTTCCTCCACTGACAGTGATAACACAACACCATTTTTTCTCACTGTCACCTTCCAATCATCTTTACGCTCACTGCTCATTGTAACAAGAAAATTGCTACCATTCTCTTCCTTTTCCTCGTGACAACACTCTCCTCTCATTTTTTTGCTCACACACTTCTAACAGCCACACTACACCACACTACACCACACTCCCATTCTTGACAGTAGAACCGGCTTTTCACTCTTCTTCCATTCGCCGCAACGAACTCACACTATACCTCTCTTTCACTCATTCTAACAGTAACCGCCATCTCTTCTTTCTCTTCGCTGGCTCATAATAGATGGCAACGGAAAAAACAGTTACAATGATCCACCACCCACACCTTTCATTCCTTCGTTTCTCTCTCTAACAACCACCATTCTCTTCTCTCTTTTCAACCACCTGCATGGTAACTTCCATTCTTGACTCTTCTTTCACTCCATTTTCTTCAAACAAACTCCACAGATCTCCCTAATGGCATCGTAACAAACTCTCACGATAGCAAGCACTGGATCCATGTTCCCTCTTCTTAATCATCGTAGCCGACGCTAGGCTCTCTTCCGCTTCTACCTTCGTCCTTCTCCGATTTTATCTCTTCATCTTGTAATTTCCGATCTGTGTGATATCATCCAACGATTCAGCGGATTCTTGAAATCTCATTCAACGTTCGAGGGAGGAGGCTGCGTTTTGCGTTTATTTCGCGCCGGGAATCGTGGAAGGGGTTAGGGACTGAAGCATTGAATTTGCTGTGAAGTTTTCCGAAGATTTCCTCGTGTTTCGCCGTCAAGTAAGAATTCTTGATTCCATTTCCATGGTGCTAGCATGTTTGACTGTTTCAAGTGTAGACTATATACCATATCGTCACATGTGAAAAAATGAATAGATAGATGTTGAAATTCAATTTTTGGTGTCCGATTTTTCATATGTTCGGATGGGAAACGGTTAAATCTAGACATGGATCCGAGTTCTGTATGATGTTTCGAGCTTGGCAATGGTAAGATATGGATTTCTGGCAAGGTTTCATGTTTTCCGGCAAGAGAACCACCGGAAAAGATGATCGGAAGTGGAGTTTCCGGCGAGTTCCCCTGCCATGTGTTTCCTGTACATCCTGTGCCCTATGCGTGTCTCCCATCCATTGGATCATGTTATTTTTCATGTTAACCCCTACGATCTTGCCACGTGTCATCTCATTTTTGTTAAAAATAAAATAAAAAAATCTGAAGATATAACTTTAATTATTATGGTGCCCAATTGATATGTCATGTAGTTACATACAATAAAGATGAAACGTGACACAATATAATAATAATAATAAAAAAATAAAATAATAATAATAATAATATAAAATCTGATTTAAATTATTTTTGTCCTATTGATAATATGTTACATAAAAAATACATAAAACGTGACAGCATTAAAAAATATATATATATAAATAAAATTCTGAACAATAAAAAATAATAATGAAAAATAATATAATAAAAATCTGAGTTTTAAATTTAATTGACCAGTTGATACAAATGTGACATCCCATAAAAAAATAAGTGTGACATTATTTTAATAAAAATCTGATAAAAAAAAATAGCAGTAATGTTATTTGGACTTAATGCAATAAAAAAAAAGGGGCTTAGTGTAGTAAACTGAAATGGGCTTAGCCTGAATTTTGGACTGGACCTTAGTGTTTTGCTATCTTACACCCTTTGATTTCTGAGCCCAACAGCAGCGAATACAACATAACTCAGTTCATTTAGGGAATTCTGTTTCACACCCCTTGTTTCTACATTTCACATATTGACATATAGTTTAATTTTACTCCCGATTTCGATTCTATCGAACCATAAAAAACATATAAAAATATATTCTGATATTTTAGGATATAGGAATATTTTTGACATTTTTTTAATATTTTTTGCATTTAATTTCTTTTAGTTATTAATTCATTTTTAATAATACATTTAGATGTTTTTAGGAAGTGTAATGCCATTTCTTCTTTGAAACTCTAAGATATTTTTCCTACCATTTAATTATAATTGAAAGTATACCTTAGTATTGTAAGTAAAACTTCAAATTTAGTTTCGATATTCCGATTTCTTTGTAAATAATCTTCTTTTTTTTTGCGTTTTATGCTTTATTTAGAAGCCGCATTGCTATTTTTGACATTCTGTTTTGTATGCGAGGTACGCGGAGCGTTATACCATTGATTGAGATTTATAAAATCCATTAATCTGATGTTACACACATGTGTGTGTATTCTGTATCTGCCTGTTTGGTTTTTACCTTCTTTTGCAGGTTATCTGATTGATTTTGGATGTATAGAATCCACACCTGTTGCTCGCACAATTGTGTGCCCCTTTTGTCTGTATTATCTGGATATTTTATGCAGGTTTACTGGATATACGTCGAGTGTGTATAGACACACATTCTTGACTGTGCATATCTAGGCACATCCTTTATCTGCATTGTCTGGATTATGATCTTGTACAGGTGTATTTGATTCAGATGTGTATGACACACATTCTGATCATACTTTTTGTGCCTCCGCACACTTCTCACCGGATTTTCTTATTGCGTGTTAGCAGTACGTGAAGTTTTCCGGAGTATTTCTATAGCTTGCGTGCTCTTCGGATTTAAATATCCGTCGGGTATTTATTTTACTTTATTTACCGCATTTCTTTACCGCTTTTCTAGAGAGCATGAGAAGTAGGATTTTACTGCTTTCCTTGCCATGAGAAGTAGGAATAGAGATGTATGAAGGGGCTTCCGTAGTTGGAGCATGTTCAGGAACCCCTCTGGTTTATTTAAAGACCCGTTTTGGGCAATTCTGGTTTGCTAATTGTGTTTGGTTTGTTTAAAATCCTCCATCTGCATAGGGAGGTAATTTTAAGTAAGTGTTTACATTTGTGCTTGCATAGGTCAGAGTGGTTAGGACACCCGACGTGGTACCACTAAGCGAAGTCCCGCTTTTTATATTTTCTGCTATCGAGTCATTGATATATGGGCAAGTCGGAAGGTAGGGTCCGTAACCAACCCCCGCACAGTTCTAGTCCGTGTCAGCTCAGCACACGCGAATCGTGTTGCTTTCCTTTATCGAGTCAATAATAAAAGTGGCAAGAGTTCCCTATTCTGACTCTCCACGCCTTCTCGGGGTTCACATTTATTTCAGAACTCGCATCATTCTCTCAACAGGAATTGGATGTGTCGGCTCCTGGTTGACTCACGGTATGCTTGTTACTGTCGAGGCTATGGGACTTCCTCCTCTTCTTGCGCTTGTGTGCCATTTGTTTTCGCATTGCATTGTTTGTGTGCTTCTGTCAAAGCATTTGTTTGCTTCATCCCTTTTGTCGTCTTCGACTCTACTTTAGTTAGTGATTCGAGATGGACATAGACTTAGGTTGTAAACCTTTTCCCTCCTTTTTGTCATCTTCGACTCTACTTTAGCTGGTGATTCGAGATAGACATAGATATAGGTGGTAAACCTTTGCACGTTCCTTTAGGATTCTCTCGACTCTACCTTAGTTAGTGATTCGAGTTAGACCTTAGGATGTAATCCATGCATGATGACATTAGGGATAACATTAGATAGTTTCCCTTATTTGTTTTCTAGTTTCTTTTTGCATCCATGCATATAATAAAACTAAAAATTGTTTTCTTTTTCCTTTTTGCAAATTAAAACACTTACTAATGGTTCAAACTCCTTTTCAAAGGTAAAAACAACCAACCAAATGCAAACCTTCTTTTGCCTACGGGTTTTCTTTTTGTGTTTAAATTATTTTCATAATTAAAAAAACACATAACCCATCAAAACATGTGAGTCGAACTACGGCGCTTTGACTTTCCCATTGCACGTGGGAATACGTAGGCATCTTGTCACGGGGCTCGATCGAGCAAACTTTGTAAATACTTCCTTCTTTTCCCCGTGTTTTCTTTATTTTCTTTATTTTCCACATGCATTCTCTTTTAGCATACAGATATAGCAATTAAGCAGTAAATAGATATAAACACACCCATTAGATAGAAAGTAGAAGTGGATACCGTAGAGTACTACGGGCGCGTGGGGTGCTAATACCTTCCCTTCGCGTAATAGATTCCCTTACCCTATCTCTCGGTCGCAAGACCGTGCCTTATCCCTTTCAGGTTTTCGCGATGCGTTCACCTTTCTCCTTTTGTGAGATAAAAAACATTCGATGGCGACTTCATTGATATAGTTATCGGATGATGTTCAGCCGGTTGTTTCACCCACTGTGTAACGAAAGTAGTCTTCTCCATGTCTTCAGGAGCCATTTTGATCTGATTGTAACCGGAGAAACCATCCATGAAGGAGAAAACCTTATGTTGAGCGGTGTTGTCGACTAGAACATCGATATGAGGAAGTGGAAAATCGTCTTTCGGACTTGCTCTATTCAGATCTCTGTAATCCACACACATTTGTACTTTGCCATCCTTCTTAAGTACAGGTACTACGTTCGCAACCCACTGTGGATTAGAAGTAACAGCTAGGAAACCGGCGTTGAACTGTTTCATGACTTCAACTTTGATTTTCTCAGAGATCTCCGGATGCATGCGACGAACCTTCTGCTTCACTGGGAGAAAACCTTCTTTTGTCGGTAATCGGTGTACCACAATGTCAATGTCTAGACTTGGCATGTCTTCGTAGGACCAAGCAAAAACCTCAATATAGTCTCGTAGCATCTGAACCAATCTCTCTTTGACACTGCTCTCTGAAGCAACTCGATTTTCAAAAATCATTTAAATTTTCAAAAACAATAAAATCGCCACCTAATTTTATTTGTTCTAAAAGAAGAACGGGAAAATATAGATAAAACCCACGAATAAAAAGAATAAGATGGTCTACGAAATTAAGAGATATAGGTTCGGGAGTTGGTTATGCAAGGGGAAGGTATTAGCACCCCTCACATCCATCGTACTCGATGGTACCCATTTAGTTCAAATTGTGTTTGTGTGTTATTGTATAAAAATTTACGATCTTCTAAGGTTTGAAAGGAGAAAGAGTGAGAAAATAGATGTTTTTATTATTTTTGCTCGCCTTTGGTCGTAAGACTTAGTGCCTACGTACTCCCTCGTGCAATGGGAAAGTCAGAGCGTCGTAGTTCGGCTAGAAAATGTTTGTTTATTGATTGATTTTAAATGAAAAGACAAGTCGTCATTTTTTAAAGGAGAAGACTCGTCTAACGCCCACAAGGTGTGATAAAGAATAAAAGACTACGCACCAACATGAGGGAGGGTTTGAGAACACCTCTAGTACTCAAGTGGAGAAGTCAAAAACCTTGGGAATAGAGGAAGAAGCATCTCAATTATAAATGAATTGTGTCTAATCATGAAAAGGGTTTAAAGGTAAAAGGTGCTTGAACGCACAAAAGATATTGAATGAGTTGGGATTGATTTTAAGTTGGATGACAAGTATCAAAATATTAGGCTATCATCTAATGATTCGAATACTAGAAATTGGCGAGTGAGCTCAACCAATCATCTCTCATCCCAAAAATTTATTATGAAATAAGTGTTTTGAGTAAGATAAAATATTTAAATTATTGGGCTATCATCCAACAATATAAAGACTTTAAATTCGATTAAGTCGTCGGGCTATCATCCAACAGCTTAAACGAATGTCACTCCACTATTTTAATGCGGATAGAAGTATTTAGTCTATTGGGCTATCATCCAACAACCTAAAGACTTCCAATTCAATTAAATCGTCGGACTATCATCCAACAATTTAAACGAATACCGCTCTAGCATTTTTGACATGGATAGAAGTTTTATCTTATTGGGCTATCATCCAACAATTTAAAGACTTCAAATTTGTTTAAAACATTAGGCTACCATCTAACGATTTAAACAAATTTCATCCAAGTTTATTATGAAAAATATTTTGAAAACAACTCGACGTTGGATCGAGGTTTGAGAAGAAGACTCGACGTTGGATCGAGTTTTATTGAAAGTGTTTTAAATACTTTGGTGAATGGAGAAAGAATAGGTTATGATCAATCAAGTCAAAAGACTTGATCAATCTCGAGAGAATAGCCAAGCCTATTCCCTACCATTGAACCTTTATGGAGATGAGAAGAGGATCGAAATAATTGTAAATAACAAATAAAATCGACAAAGTCCATACAAGGTGGCCAACCTAAGTATAAAATAATTAAATTACATGTGTACTAGCAAAGTGGGCTAGTATACTATAACGACTAATTGGAATAATTAATCGAAATAGGCTCACTTTAAGAAGGCCCAGGATCAAGCGTACATGTGTGCATGTGTGGTCATCGCGACGCTTCGTAGCTTTGTCGACTTACAGGTTTAAAATGATTTACAATTATTAGTTTAAAAATGATATTTTTTTGGTTTTGTGTAAGTGATAGTTAAATTAAAATAAAATAAAGACAGTTAAATATTTATTACAAGTTTTGTTCTTGGGAGAGGGATACATCAATTATAAATGGGGATTAAACGGTAAAATAAAATAGAAAGCGGTAAAATTATTTACAATGCAACAAGGGGATTGGGATACATTATTTCGAATGAGGATAAATTGAATTAAAGAGAAAAACAGTAAATTGATTATGTTAAAAAGCATACAAACAGAAACTAAATGCGGAGAAATTTAAATATCGATGATTGTATTTTATTTTATTAATTAGAATAGATTATAGAAATTAATTCTAAGAATTTGATATACGAAGGAGATTAGTATAATATAATTCGAACGAATGAATAAATAAAGTATAATAATAAAAGTAGTATGTATATAATATTTACAGTACTAAGCATAAGAAATAAAAATAATATGTATAAATATATTTATAGTATTAAATATAAAGAATAAAAATACTAAATATATTAAATGTACATTACTAAATTAAATATAGATAGAAACAGTAATGTCAATAGAAATGAATGCTTTTTTTGAACAATCCTCGAATGTCTACACAAATAGCAAACATCTTAGTAGCATGAGTGGAATAAAAGAAATAAAATTGCGGTAAATTAGAATATGCGTTAGTAACAAAGGAGTAAAAAAAATCGAATGAAACTTGAATTATTTACATAAACGAATCAAAAGGGAAAGGTTTGTTTATTCAAGTATTTCAAAACGCAAATGGAGAACAAAGACTCGACGTTCATGTTATGGTTCCAATTAAATTCGAAACACCAAAAATCATGTTCTAAACACATTTAAATTACACGAACCAAAGAGACAAAATGTTATCCTTGATAGTTTTCTCGGTTAAATCATAAGCAAAGAAATGCGACATTGACATTAAACCATCATCGAAACCACACGAGTATTGTTTCACTCACAATTCCAATCGAAATTAAAACGTGGATAATACAACAATGTGGCGTTGGCACTGATAGTTTCTCGTTCATATCTCACGCAAGTAAAACGTGTCAATATTGAACCCTCATCGAAACTACATAGTAGACACGGTGTCCCAATAGTTTCTCGGTTAGATTTGCATGCGAGTAAAGCGGCATCATCGTCAAACCGTCATTGAAACTATTCTTGAATATTATTCAAACACAAACTATAATCGAAATTAAAATGAAAACAAGATGATATCTCAATGGTTTCTTGGTTAGTTTCTACGTGGATAAACACGAAAACATCGTTACCTTCATCGAAACCAGAAAAAATTAACATTCACTCACAATTCCAATTGAAATTAATATGTGAATAACATAATATCCTAAAGTTAATATCGACATCCCAACAGATCAACACCGATTCGATATAACGGCACAAAAAAAAACTTGAATCCAATTAAACCAAGACAGCAAAGCAGTTTAAACACACTTATCCATAATAATATGTCATCATCATCCAAACTCCAACACAATTTAAGATTTAACTGATGCAACTCAAGTAAATTCCTTACTAATTCACCATTTTATTCAATTTCATTCTAACACAATAGAAAATCTAAAGAATAACTGAAATGAAAACGAGATTTACCGACTTGGAGGTGGAACGATGAAGAGGAATCGGCGAGGTACACGGCAGTGAGGAGTTGCAGCTGCGGAGGTTGCTGTTTGGAAGAAGGTGACGTAAACAGAGTACAGTGATGGCTGATGATGATTTACGGTTGATGAAGGGAGTAGCAGCGGAGGCAGGTTGTGAGGGAAACAGTGAGCTGCGGGAAACAGTGAGCTGCGGCGATTTGGAGGTTTGGAAGGAAGAGGATGAACGGGGGTCGTATGGAGTGAATGGAGATGTACAGTGGAGACATGGATGGATTGGTGTATGAAGAAGGTTGTTGGGGGCAGTATTCGGCGAAGAACAGAGGGTTTCGTTACAGTGAGGATGAGCTTACTGTGGGATGGTTGTCGGAACAGAGGCGAGGGTTCGTGGCTCGGTGGATGATGGAAGGAGATGATGAGCTGTGAGTTACGATGGAGGTATGGTGTGTGAAGAAGCGGCGGCGGTGTGTAGACAGAGAGTAGACAAATGGAGTATACGATGGTGGAGATGAGGTAACAGTGATGGTTTTTTGTGAAAATAAGGTGAAGATAGATTTTGCTTTTATTTTGTTTATAACTTTCTGGGTTTCATTTTCTATAGCCTCCGCCTCTGTTTCTATTTTGTTTTTTGTTCCGCTCAGTGGCCTCCGAATGTGTTTTTGTTCCTTGTTTTCAATTTCGCCTCCCAATTATAACACCCACACACACACACACACACACACACACACACACACACACACACATATATATATATATATTACAAAAATTAGGTTTAGCAATTTTTGAATAATGCCCCCTTTTGACAAAATGGGCCACAAAGCCCAAAAGATAAAAAAATAATCTATCCAACAATATTTTTGTTTTAATTTTTGGAGATAAAAAATGGACACCTAAAATTGTCAAAAATGATATAAATTCGGACAATAAATTATCCAAAAAAATAAAATAAGCACATTTAAATAAACTACGGGTCTCGTAGATTAAAGAAAAATTCTTGAAATGGTTAAAATCGAAATAAAATGACAACAAAGAATACCCGATTTTAAAACGCTTACGGTTAAAAACAAGACTTCGAAATGTATCGAAAAATTAGGGAGCACATTTTTATGATTTACGCGATACGTAAATTTAATAAACAGCGAGTAAAACATGAAAACTTGAAATATTTTCTCCGCTAATTTTCGCACAGTATCGAATTGCTTTTAACAGTCTGTTTATAAACCCGAAATATCGATATCATCAACATATAAATAATTTAAAAATAATGCAATAAACAGACAGAGAGATAAAAATGCATGAAGTAAGATAACAGGTATTTTTCAACTAAGAACGATGCAAACATCAATTTAAACTGACTTTTGTTCAATTTAAATATGACGAAATGATGCAAAATGCAATGAGTGAATGGTTTTTTTTATATAAACAAAATGCGAGTTAAAAAAATAGCAGGGTAAAATTTGGGGTGCAACACTCTCAAGACCTGCTCCTATCTTGATTTCTTTTCTGTCTTCGTCAGTACCTAGATTCACAACCTCGACTGGCTCTTCGTGTGGCTGTATAACCCGTTCTTCTTGCTGCAGCAGTCTGACAAGTTCTCCTGGAACTTCACAATCTTCCTCACCTTCGTCTTCGACTTGGTAGATCGGATTATCGAAGTCATATTTAGCAATAGCATAGCTGTTATCGACGAGATTCAGAGTGAATCTGCAGTGTATCACGTGGGTGTGTGTAAGAACACATAGCTTTTTGAAGGGGTAGTAAAGTAAAAGAAAGAAAACATCACTTATATGCAAAAGTCCAATGAATTTATTGAATGAAAATATGCAAATGACAGATAATAACCCTCACAAATGAGCCATGATACCCCGGGCAAGGCACTAGGCTTTAGAGTTTATTGTTCAAAGCGTAAAAACGAAAAGCATAACAGAAAAACAAAAGCAATTACTCCTATCTAAAGGAGATTGGTATGACGTCTTCGGTCTTCCAATTGCTGAGTCTGTTGTCGAGAGTTGGGAAGATCCAATCGCTGTCGTTGTCTTCTATAGCATGGACTCCATCTTTGCTGATGCGGAAAAGAAGTTGGCCGGCACGTTCGCGGCGTATCATCTTCTGACCTTTGATGGTGAAGCCTAAACTAGTCTTGTCAGATCTGAAAGGAAGATTAGGGAGCTGACCCCAAATAGCGCTACCTCCTTCTTCAAATACAGCTTGAGCATCTTTCAGCGAGGCCATCCTAGGCGGAACTTGGGTAACTTCAGGAGTGATAGGAGAGTCAGCAGGCATGACTCTTGGAACTATTTCGAAAGCTTGACAGGGAGTTTCAAAGAATTCTCCTTCCATCTAGAGGTATCGGAATGACTGCAGATGACTTACCATGTATTCCTCCTCACCACATACTGTAACAACCTTCCCCTTCACTAGGTACTTCAGCTTCTGATGCAAGGTAGAGGTAACAACGTCTGCTGCCCCATATATCCAAGGGCGTCCAAGTAGGCAAGAGTAAGCTGGACGGATGTCCATGACAAAGAAAGTGGAGTCAAAAGTCTGGGAACCGACTTTAACTGGTAGGATGAGCTCTCCAAGTATTGTTCGTTTAGAACCATCAAAAGCTCTCACAATTATGTCGCTGGGCTTCAAGACCAATCCTTCAACATCAAGTCGGTCAAAAGCACTCTTCGGTAGGATATTCAGAGCAGAACTAGTATCTACCAAAACATGAGACAATGTAATGCCCTTGCATTCAACAGAGATGTGCAAGGCTTTGTTGTGTTTCCTTCCGGCAGGAGTCAAATCCGCATCAGAGAAGCCTAGACCGTTGTTGGCAGCCAAGCTAGCAATACAAACTTCAAATTGATCAGTAGTAGTGTCTTGTGGTATGTGAGCATTGTTCAGAAACTTCACCAAGGCCTTAGCATGAGCCTCAGAGCACAATAGCAGAGCAAGCATGGAGATTTTGGATGGAGTCTGTCCCAACTGTTCCACCACATTGTAGTCACTCTTCTTGATGATCTTCAGAATTTCCTCCATTTCTTGCTTGGAGGTATCTTTAGCAACTTCCTTTGGTACTTCTGTAGGAGCAGGATGAGTCACTGGTTCCTTCCCTCGCGCTTCGGGAATGGGTTCGACAGCTGGAATGCGAGCTGGAGTCGCAGTGTCTTTTGGAGGAGAGATCTCTAGAGAGAACACTCTTCCGGTTCTGGTCACCTTACTTGATCTGGTGATGTTGTCAATGTCAGGAATGGTAGCTTCAACTGTAAGATCCTCAATGGTCAATGGGTCTTGCTTGACGCCATGATAGTAAACTTCGGCTCCATAATTCCACAGTATTGCTTTGTTAGAGGAATATGGAACTGGTCTGGGAGAAGTAATGATGAGAGGTGCCACTCTAGGCACATGATCAGCAGAGGAGATCCTTATTGTGTTAACATCAGTATAGTCTTCAGGGAAATCGTCTCCCCATCCGGTGGCTTTGACATCTTCAATAGGAATCTTGTAGCTTTCGAGAACGGTATACTTCACCATGTAATCAAACTTTCCACTTGGCTGGCCCAAGCTGGCCCAAGGTATCCCAGACTTCTGGTACAATTTCGCTTACGTCTTCGATTTTCAGATTCTTAGACATGTCTTCACACAGTTTCTCTACAGGAGAAGGTTTCAGGAATGGTACTTCTCAGTTATCCATCATGCACTGAATACGTCTTCTCAACCAAGCACATCCGTCAGGTGTAGATGGGCACCAACGACAATTCTCTGGGCATCCTGGATTGACACCGGCTTGCAGCAAATTCTTCTTAACAGTCATCAGAGGAATAGTCAGGTCATTCACATCAAAAACATAAGAATTCTTATCAATAGCATTGGAACTTTTGCCGTGGTTGGGCATTGGTGCATTGATCACATTCGGAGTCTCGACAGGAGGATCAAACTCAATTTGCTTAGCTTCAATCATGTCTTGAATCTTGTTCTTCAGAGCCAACAGTTGTCCGTGTCGTGCCCTGGGCTGTTGGAGTGGTAAGCATACTTGGCATTAGGATTGTATTTCGGAGAGGAAGTGTTGATGTTTTGAGAAGGATCCCTCAAGGTAATCAGCTCTGCTTTCAACATGTGTTGCAAGGCTTACAACAATGGCATGTTGATCTTCGTAAACTGTCTTCGCGGCGCGTTCTGGTTATGCGTGTTGTTTCGCTGAGATTGCGCTGGTGTTGGATTGGAGATCACAACTGCCCCCACAGATTGGGTACGATCAGTTTTGACACGGCTTTTCTGACCATACACAGCATTGGCTTCTTTCTTACCAAAAGATCTCTTCGCAGCATTTGAAGATGACTCTACCTGAATCTTTCCGCTCTTGATTCCAGCTTTGATGCGTTCGCCTGTCAGTATCAGCTCGGTGAATCCGGCTGAGGAGTTTCCAATCAGATGATTGAAAAATGGGCCTGTCAGTGTCCCCATAAACATATCAACCAACTCCCTATTGGACAAGGGTGGTTGAACTCTGCCTGCTAGATCTCTCCATTTCTGAGCATACTCTTTGAACTTCTCATCACGACCCATAGACATGTTCTGTAGTTGCATGCGAGTGGGTGCTAATTCAGCATTGTACTGGTACTGCTTGTAGAAAGCATCTGCTAAGTCATTACAAGTATGGATATGGGTACTCTCTAGCTGATAATACCACTCCAACTGAGCTCCAGATAAACTCTCTTGAAAGAAATGGATCCACTGTTTCCTATCATCAGTGTGAGGATGGATCTTCTGAACATAGGACTTCAAATGCAGCTTCGGACAAGAGATGCCATCATACTTGGCAAAAGTAGGAACCTTGAACTTGCGGGGAATTACCACACCAGGAACTAAACTCAAATCATCAAAATTCAGCCCGGACATCTTCAGATTTTCCACAGTATTCAGACGATCTTCAAGTTGTTTGTATTTTTCATCCTCAAGAGAATACTGCTCGTTCTCATAGTCTTCTTCTCTGTTTTCAGGCTCACGCTGATCTTCTTCGTTGTTCTTGATACTTTCATCAGTTTCAATGCTCTTGTCTGAGAATTCCACACGGCTGACCACTCTAGGTCCACCCTTGTGATGTCTGCCCATGTTGAGGACACCAATGACTTTCTTCTTTCTGGCGATGAGCTTCTTCAAATCTTCCTGGCCTTGGACCAGGCTGGTAACCACTTCCTGGAATTGAGCATTCTGAGCCTGAAGATCTTTGACAGTCTGTTCAAGAGCCATTTCTGCTAAAATAAATAGCGAGGAAATGAGAAAACCGATCTTCAATGTACCTGTTATGAAATGTAATGCTATGATATGCGATGTTATGCAATGCAATGTTTTCAAGGACCTTAGGAATTTAAATTTGTTAAACAAGCATGAACAAACTTTATTAGTTTCTTTCTTTTTATTTTTCTTTTTAAGTACAAAAGATGGTTCAGAAAATAAAAGAACAAAATCCTAAAGCTCTAAGTCTCCCATGGGCGCTTCCTCTTGGTGTTGAAGTAGGCGTTGATGTTCCGCTCCTGGTGAAGTAGCTTTGTCAACTCTAGTACCTTCTTCTCGCTTGCATAGCACAGCACTGAGCTTCGAACGTATCCCTTTCTTCTTTAAGTTGAATCCAGGATCTCTTCAGGTCTTCAAAATCAGTAGGCATGTCGGGATGGAGAACGGTATAGGGTACGTCACCTATAGCAACAGGTTCCATAATTACTGGTAACACGGGGTGTAAATGGCATCATGAGGTTTTGAGCTCGAGCTCGCACCCATTTGAGGTAAGGTTCCCAAGGAATGGAGTTTTGGTGTCCCAAAGTCTTGGTATCAGTCTTCTTTACCATGCCCCAAGCGTGTATGAACCTTCGATGGTAATTCTGGAGATCATGGTTGTAGTCGAACACAATATCTTGGAGAAGCATATCATGAGGACCATATCTTTGAGCATAACCAAATTGAGTAAAGCTAAAGAAGGGTTGTAAGTGATACCTTCCCTTATGCCAAGGAGTGGTACATTAGGGAATTCTCCACAACGTTCAATGAATGTGAAGTCCTTTTGAGAGAAAAGACACCAACGAATATCTGAATGAGAAAGTGACATCAGCCTTTGAGACAACTTCAATCTTTATTTGTTCTTCAATACTGATTGAGGAAGGTGCGAAATAAACCACCTGGAAAGTAAAGGTATGCAACACATGAGAGTTCCTTGTCTTTTGATGGTACAAGTGTGGAGAGAATACAAAATGTCTCCAAGTAAGGTAGGCACAGGATTGCGAGTAAGGAATATCTTGATGGCGTTCACGTCTATGAACTGATCTGGATTAGGAAATAGCACCAAGCCATAGATTAGCAAGGCCAAAATGTCTTCGAACGCTTGGAAACTCATAGCTTTGAGGAATTCTCGAGCTTTCTTTATTAGGAACTTAGCGAGTAAACCCTTAACTCCGCTTCTTGTTTCCCAATTGGCTTCAATGTCTGAGCGCTTTAGATGTAATGTTGATGCGATATCTTCATACCTAGGAGCCTTTTCTGAACCGGTGAATGGTATCTAATCAAGGATAGGTATCCCAAGTAGCTTAGAGAACTCTTCCAAGGTAGGAACTAAATGATAATCTGGGAATGTAAAGCAATGGTGTGTCGGATCGAAGAACTGGAATAAGACGTGCATCATATCTTCTTAAAAACCGGAGATAACTAAGTCAAGTAAATAACCATGTATTTTGATGAACTGAGCATGGTCGGGAATTTTTGAAACCAAATCTTTGAGCTGAGAAGGTACACCGATAAAGTTGATTCGGATAGTCTTTCTAGAAGCCATAATCCCTACAAAACAGAGCAAAGATAAATCCCTAGGTCCTTGAAATAGTTAGAGATGATATGCAATGATATGATGTCATGATGTCATGTTTAACAAGCACACACAATTCACACAAAAGCCCTAGGTTCAAGGCTTGCATGAGGTATAGGTGTCTACCCTACCAAAGTTTGAGTGGGTTCATCCTGTCCTATAATAGTAACCGGGTTCTAGGAATCTCATATCATTGATCTTTCTCGTAGGCTTTATTTCAATACGACTACCAAGTGGTCGACCGAAAACATCCCAAAAGTCTGATCTTAATGAGCGTAGCATCGAGTATCAACCAACCTCGGTCTACACCAAAGTCGGCCATCTCACTACCTTCTAATGGCCAAGATGGGTCAATTAGGGTTCTAAAAGTTGAGTTAGTGCTGATGACACCACGCAGACGCCAAATACTATCCTCAACTTGAAAATGAGGAGCATCAGGACATCCAAAGTGTCACACTAACGTAGCCATCATGTTGACCGTTTCGATATACGTCTAACGATCGCGACGATCTATTGCTACTTACCTAAGGAATCATGACTTTCGATATACGTCAAAGTTCTGTTGACTTTTGTCTGAGAAAAACCAATTTAGAAACTAACTTTTGATCAATTCTTGACTTTTCTTGATGAATCATGATCAACCCTTGATCAAATGATGAATATCACTTCAAAATATTGATGTTGACCAAAAATCATGAAGTTTGACTGTATGTTGACCACAGTTGACTTTTTATCCAATACAACTGATTTTCAACCATCTGAGCAATTGTCTGAGGAAACTTGACTTGTAAGGCTTGAAACTTGACATGGAGATTCTTTGAAGCATATGATGAGGCATGATGACCACTGGAAGTGTTGGAGGATCACCCTGGCTTGAGGATAGCCAAACCCTAGTTTGGGTTAATTGCTTAGGAGAGGGCTTGTCTGGTCAACCCTTGTAAAATCCTTGAGTATGGGTGTACGAAATGTATTGAGAAGTAGGAGGGAAAATTTTGGGGTATGACAGGTACCAACCTCAATATCAAAATGATCATCAAACTTTGCACGCAGTTCAAAATCAAGCATCACAACTCTTCTCTATATCGGCCTAAGATGAATGGCGTAGTGGAAGCTGCCAACAAGAATATCAAGAAGATCATACAGAAGATGACAGTGACTTACAAGGATTGGCACGAGATGTTGTCATTTGCTCTCCACGGTTATCGCACTATAGTACGAATGTCTACAGGGGCAACCCCCTTCTCTCTCGTATACGATATAGAAGCAGTCCTACCAATCGAGGTTCAGATACCCTCAACCAGAGTCCTCCAGGATGCAGAGCTAGGCGAAGACGAATAGGTCCAAACTCGCCTTGACCAGATCAACTTGATCGACGATAAACGACTCGCCTTTATCTTCGATGGACAGATCTATTAGAAGTGAATGATCAGGGCATTCAACAAGAAAGTCAAGCACTGAGTCTACCAAGTCGGTGATCTAGTAGTCAAGCGCATCATCCTTCCACAAGGTGACCCCAGGGGCAAATGGACTCCCACCTATGAGGGACCATTTGTAGTCAAAACAGTATTTTTCGGCGGAGCTATGATACTTAGCACCATGGATGGAGAAGACTTCCCACACCCTGTGAACGCAGACATAGTCAAAAAATACTACGCATGAACGAGACCCGCTAGGTCGACTGGCCTAGGCAAAAATAAGGGCATCCTGGCGAACCAAAAAGGTTCGGGAAAAAGTTAAGGATATATACAAAAAATGTACACCCAGCAAGTCGAAAACCTGCAAAGGCGGCTTGGGCAAAAAAGAGTATCCCGGTAGACTGAAAACCCAAAAGGGCGGTCTAGGCAAAAGTTAGGGATTTAAGCGTACGATTATGTCTCGTCCAGATCACCTACCTACAGACTACTACTATCAAGATTCAAATGGCAAAAATCAATTCTGTCACTTTCTACTGACAGCAAGGAGATGAGATAATCAAAATATATGAGCAATAGCATAGTTGAAACTTGACGAGATTATTTCCGCATAGCTTTTACTCTTAGTCGTCACTTGTATACAAACTGCTTGGCCATACGCCACTTTTCAAAATCAATGCAAATTCCTTTTTACAGTGTTAATTTTTATTATTGTTTTGCATAAAGTCTAATGATTGCTTTGAATGATTATATGCATTTGACAATAAACATCTGTTCACAAACCTACGAAAAGCGAACGAACAAAAGTAATTACTACAGGTTCTAGGAAGTGAGATGACAACTAAAGTCACCAATACATTCCCCGCAGGTTACTTTCACAAGGGCACAATCCCCACAGAGCCATCGCTCTCCTTATCAAAGGCAAACCTTCTCCGACGAAGTATTAATCTCTTCTCGCTAGCGTTCCAACACTTCAGGCTTCATCACATTAGCCCCCGAGCAGTGATCTTATCCAGCTTCACATCGTTACATCCATCTCCGAGAAGTAAAGATTCATCTCATATATTCAGACTCGAAACTTGGTCAGATAGTGCATCGGAGGAAACCTACAGAGGTTCCAACAAGATCCAGACTCATCACCTCAAAGGATTTTTTCAGCTTTACACTCCCTTCAGCGTCGCCACATTATGTCAGTCTCCAAGTAATATTCGGATGCTCCCCAGCAAGATCTGTGCACAAGATCTCCAGCAGAGTACCTCCCAGTTGTTATTCCTTCCAACAACATCAATATCTAGGCTCGAAACTTGGTCACATAGTGCATCGGAGGAATCAAAAACATCTTTTTCCCCTCCAGGACGGGGTTTTCAACAACTTCATCCCTAAGCAGAAGTCAGAAATTCCCGGCAGGACGTCCTCATCTTCTTCAAGATGGATATGTTTTGAAATACCACAACATCTACATTCATACATTATTCGTAAAAATCATGACATGTGCATATATCATTCACGAATATTGTCATATGCTTGCATGCATCATAATCTGCATAGGACTAACTATATCCTGTCAAGATTTTATTTCCCCAGCAGGTAAAAGACATGTTCCAAATGGAAGGTCCAAGATTAATACCCGAAACAAGACGGGGAATCCAATCTGAAAGACCGTACAAATCTTTTCCCAAATGGAAGGTCCAAGATTAACACCCGAAACAAGACAGGGAACCCAATCCAATCATTTTCCGACAACAGGTCCAAGATTAATACCCGAAACGAGACAGGGAACCCAATCTGAAATACCATACAAGTTCTCTTTCGGAAACAGGGATACACCCGGAGCAAGATGGGAAAGCTATCCACATTCTACCAAACATCCACCTCAGAATAGCCAGCACGAAGTTTTATTCTGACTCTCTCTTATTATCAACAGCAAGTACAGAGTCTAACATACGACTCGGTTGCCCCGGATGGCATCTTAAGCCTAGCTCCGACTACTTGTCGACATCTCTCCGCCTTCAGAATGCTGCATATTTGGTTAAAAACCAATACAAACCAATAACTTCTTTCAAAGACGAGCGTGAATTCGAACGTACGACTCAACATCAGTCGTTCCCGAATGGCATCTTAAGCCCATCTTCGTGCTTCCTTCTATTTTCAAAAATATCTACAGAGTCTAACGTACGGCTCATTCCCCAGCATCAGTCTCTCCTGATGGCATCTTAAGCCCATCTCCGTTGTTTCTCCAATTCAAATGACGTTCGCGAGTCTAGCATACGACTTGCTCTCTAGCTCAGCTTCTCCAAATGGCATCTGTAAGCCCATTCTAGCGCATCATCAACCAGCAGCGAGTGCAAATTTTCAGGTGTACTCGAGTGCAAATAATTTATTTAATTTATTTTGGATTTAAAGCATTAAATTCAATTTTAAATTAAATAAAATATAAAATCAAGGTATAAGATAAGTTTGGCTTGATTTCTACCTATCTTGAAGACCAAGGAAGTCCAAAAAACATGCCAAATTCGTGCAAGATGCTACAAGGAAGAAAAAAGGCAATTTTGGAAAGATTTGATAAATATTTGCAAGGGAATATTTTTGCATTCAAAGCAATATATTCTCTCTTTATTTCTGATCAAATTGCATGCTCTATAAATACATGATGCATTCACAAGCACAAGAGGAAAACCCCTAGCCTCAAACACCAACCCTAAAGTTCACAAATTTTTCATAAACTTGCAAAATTCGAAATCCTTGTTCCAGCCGCTTTCAGTTTATTCCAAGCACTCCATTGTGCTCCACAGGTATCATTGAGTAAGTCCAGACCAAGAACAATGGCCAGCCATGCCTGAATCGTTCCATACATGAACATACATTTACATATCTTTTTTAAAATTCGTTTTTTAATATTCATTGTGTTTTGTATGAAACTAACCATTGCAATGTGTTCCTGAGACATCATAGAACAGATCTGGATGGTTACATGAAGCTCCTAACGACCGGAGCATAATTTGCCATTGTTAGGGAAAAACTGTTGAGAGCTTCGAAGCTAAGAATATAGGGACTTTTAGGGCAAGCTGATACCACCATTGAACTCGCAGAGGTCAATTTAGGGGGGGTAGCCTTGATATCTTGTTTGAATTCTCTCTATTTTGCAGGTTTGAAAAATCCCCCAACCGGAGAAGATGACCGAAGGTCCGATCTGGGGTTTTCTGGCCTGAACCAGAAGAAAAGATCTTGCATATGTGTTAATTCATGTAACTTAATTCATGGATGTATCTCCGCACCAGCGGTTAACCTTGTGCGCACTAAGTCACTTATTTCTAAAGGCATGGGTTCGAACCCTGCTTTTTGCCATAATTTCCATTCTTATTTTGTTGAATTTCAGGTTCTCCAGAAGACTTGCCCAGAAGCCACAACTTCTAGCCCTCAATGCCACACGCTATGCCCTAGAAGCTCCGACAAGGCGCTCGCCCTAGAAGGGCATATACAGGCATCTCCGGCCGAAGCCTCGAAATTCAAGATTGGCACCTCAGTAAGAAGCCCCCAGTGCTCACTGGCATGGCCAGCAAGAGGTCTCTTAGAAGCTCCAGCTTTTGGGAGAATTCCATCTAGAAGCACTCTAACCCCTTTTTTCTTATTTTCTTCATATTTTCTATTTTTTTTAATTTAATTTCTTTTCAAATAATTTTCTGATGCATTAAAAATCACTAAAAAAAAAATTTTATTTTTGCATTTAGGTCAGAAAAACTTATTTAATTTTTGACATAAAAATTAATATTTTTGCATGCATATTTTAATTAATTGTTAATTAACCATAAATTTGACCTTTAATTATTTTTCTTTACTAAAACCAATCCAGAAAATTCAAAAAAAAATTGTTTTATCATCTAATTAGGATTACTAACCTAAAGACTTTTTCCCAACTCAAAAATCATTTTTACTAAAACCTTTTCTCTTATGCGAATTTCTTTTCTTTTCCGATTATTATGTATCTGCTTTCAGGTTGTAATAGTTAGGATTAATTTTCTCGCATTTTTTTTTTCCAATATTATGTAACTGCTCATGGGATGTAATAGTTTAATTAGGATTTACTTTCCGCACTCCTATATTATGTAACTGTCCCAAAGCCATGTAATAGCGTAGGATTTACTTTCCGCACTTTACTTTCTGCAATTTACTTTCCACACCCATATAAGCTGCTAGTAACTAGGCGTGCATGGCAAGATAAAAACGAATGTAGATCACTTCTAATTGCAAGATAACATATATGAATCTAACACACTCTTTTCACACATGCACCCCCTAGAGTATTCTCTCTCGTTGCCTTACGAAATAAATGGTCAAGTCCCTCGAACGTAGAGGTATCCTAGCACCGTTGCCTACAAACATATCATCATAGTCCATTCGATACAAAGATCATAGTCCCTCGATGTGGCATACGAATACATGATCTCGTCCCTCGATTGTTGCCTACGAAAAGTGATGATCGTCCCTTCGAATGTGCTAGGATACTCCTACAAGTTGCCTTCTATGACCATCCGATGTCCCTTCGAATGTCCCTTTACATCCAACGAATAGGGTTACCTACCAACTAAATGGTATGGTTAGCGTTATTCTAAAGGAAAGTAAAATAACACGGAAACGGCCGTTCTGAGTAGGTAATAATACTCTTAATTGCTTGCTCTATCAAAACATCTTTTTCGCACCTCACACTTTTTTTTACAAAGTTAAAATATTTTTCAAAAACAAAATATTTCTGAACACTTTGTATACATTCCAGCTTGAATCATTACGAAGTCAAAGCGAAATTCCTTTTCAAAAACGTTTTCGAACACACACACAGAAAGCAAAAATTTTAAAGATGAGCTAAAGCAACTAAGAGCCCGTAGATAACTACGGATGGAAAGGGTGCTAATACCTTCCCTTTTCATAACCTTCTCCCTTACTCAGAATCTAACAAAGGTCTTTTCCTATTCTTTTCACCTTCCCTTAATTGGATAAAAGAAAATTCGGTGGCGACTCTTGCTATCCACAACATTTGCGATCAAAAGCAAAAAAATCCAAAGTCAGTTCTCCCACCGTATTACAATACCCATCCACACTCTCTCAGATGAGGAGCCAATTTATGCTTCTGTTAAGAAATTTGATTCTTTTGTAAGTGTGAATGTCCCCATTTTGACATCTTGTATCTTATCTATTCCCTAACGTCTCTATTTCTTTTGTAACAGAGTCGAAAACGCTCAGCGGATTCGGCTGCTCCCTCCACCATATCCAAAAGGTCCAAGCAGGACAAAAAGTCCCACCACAGTGGGAGCACTGAGATAAACATCTTATCATTTTCTAACTTCTCTTTATGGAGTTACATTTCTCTTCTGAAACCTTTGTTTCTACAGCCATCTCCTCATGCTCATTCTCCTCAACCCCAAAAATCCAAAAGCCATAAAAAGAGGCACGTTACCTTGCCTGAAGAGAAGGCAAAAATGAAGAAAAGTAAAGCCCCTACGGCCAAAGACTCAGGATTGAAGGTCACAACGGCCGACAATCAGGTGGACTCGACGGAAGTCGATGATCAACCCCTTATCACAAGGCGGCGAGGTAAAGTGCTCTTGACTACTTGTCATGAAATTGCCTTACTTTCTTCTGTTGATAGTAATATCATAATAAATACAATCGTTGTCACTCCAGACCCCACACCTGTTCCTGATGTCAGTAAGGAAACAGCAGAAGAAACTGCTAATGCTTCTACTGAAGGGAATGAAACAAAGATTCGCTCACCCCCTCCACAGGTATTTCTTATATCCTCTAGAGTGTTTTTTTAACTTACGACATTATGCCTGTCTAATGTGACGCTCATCCTTTTCCTAGGTCGAAGCTTCTGAGCCACACCACAGTGCGCCATACTATACTCCACTCTCAGAAGTTTCTTCTCCTAGGCACCAACAGACTTCCGATGTAGCAGTTGGTGAGTTTGTTGAAATTGCTACTTGGGCTTCTCACAGTGATTATGATTCATTCACTAGTCCTATCAAGCACCAAGCTTATTGTTTGACTAGCTCTGACTCTAGTCTTTCAGATTTCCTGCAGGATTCAGGGGCTCCTTGTAATACGGTGAACTGACTTTGAGATTTGTTTTGCTTTTTCTCGCAAATGTTGCGGATAGCAAGAGTCGCAACCGACTTTTTTTTTATTCAATTAAGGGAAGGTAAAAAGTACAGAAAAAGACCTTTGTTAGATTTTGAGTAAGGGAGAAGGTTATGAAAAGGGAAGGTATTAGCACCCCTTTTCATCCGTAGTTATCTACGGGCTCTTAGTTGTTTCTAGCTCATTTTAAAAGTGTTTTCTGTGTATTTGACAAAAATGTTTTTGAAAAGGAATTTCGCTTTGACTTTGTAATGATTCATGTAGGAATGTATACGAAGTGTTCGGAAATGTTTCATTTTTGAAAATAATTTGAACTTTGACAAAAGTGTGTGGTGTGAAAACTATTTTGTTTAAGCAAGCAACTAAAAGTCTTATTACCTACTCAGAATGGTCGTTTTCGTGTTGTTTTACGTTCCTTTAGAATAGTGTTATCCATACCATTAGTTGGTAGGTAACCACTATCGTTGGATGTGGAAGGACATTGAAGGGACATCGGATGGTCATAGAAGGCAACTTGTAGGAGTATCTGGCATATTCGAAGGGACGATCATCACTTTTCGTAGGCAACAATCGAGGGATGAGATCATGTTTTCGTAGGCCACGTCGAGGGACTCATGATCTTTTATTCGAAGGGACTATGATGATATGTTTGTAGGCAACGGTGCTAGGATACCTCTACGTTCGAGGGACTTGACCATTTATTCGAAAGGCAATGAGAGAGAATTACCCTAAGTGGTGCATGTGTGAAAAGAGTGTGTTAATTTCAGAAAAATAACATGGGGAAAGTAAATTGCCATACACGCCTAATTACTAGCAGTTTATAGGGTGCGGAAAATAAATTGGGGAAAGTAAAATGCGGAAAAATAAAGTCCTACGCTATTACAAGGCTTTGGGGCAGTTACATAATAGGAGTGCGGAAAGTAAAAAGACCTAATTAAACTATTACATCCCATGAGCAGTTACATAATATTGAAAAGAAAAGCGAGATAAATAGTCTGAATCATTACAACCTGTGAGCAGATACATAATCGGAAAATATAAGAAACTCGCATAAGAGAAAAAGGTTAGTAAAAATAAGATTTTTGAATGAGGAAAAAGATTTTAAGTTAGTCATGCTGATTAGATGATATAGAAATTTTTTAGGAATTTTTTGAATCGATTTTGATAATTAAAAGTCAAATTAATGGTTAATTAGTAATTAATTAAAATATGCATGCAAAAATATTAATTTTAATGTCAAAAATTAAATAAGTATTTTTCTGATTAAAATTCAAAAGGAAAATATTTTTGGTGATTTTTAAATGCATGAGAAAAATATTTGAAGATTAATTAAATTGAATGAAAATACTAAAAGAAAAAATCAGAAAAAGAAAGTTAGTTTGGAAAACTGTTAAAAAGAAATTTCCATGCCAAGGATCGAACCCAGGACCTCCTGGAGAAATCACCCAACGCGTTGCCAACTGAGCCAAGTGTACTTGGTGTTTTTAATCTGCAAACAATGCATTATAAACGTAGCAACGTGTCATATTTTGAAATTTCAAAGCACAGTCACGCGTGGGGCCCAGGTGTAACGGATGAACGAATCAGATGGAGTCATTGTGCCACGCATGCCTCGCCGGGGTCAGCACAGTCAACGACGTCGGAGCCCTAGCTCTGGTCATCTTCTCCGGCTAGCTCGATCTTCAAACCTGCAAAATAGCCAATTTAAAAAGCTAAGGGACACCCTACCCCCCTAATTCGACCCTGGCGAACACGATGGTGGTGTTCGTTTGTCTTGAATCGGCCTGGAAATTGAGTTTCGAAGCAAACAGTTCTTGGAGCCCTAACAATGGCAGTTTGTGTGTTATGCGTAAAACCTCACATGTAATGCATCAATCATGATCTAATGAATGTCCTCAGTGTATACAATCAATCAAAAACAGTTAACAACGCATGAAATATGAAAATCGAAATCAAGAAAATACCAAACCGGTGAGAGCTAGGTAGCACGATCTGGGATGATTTGGCTTCGTGTAAGGGTTGGGAACGGTTGCTGGGATGCTCAGGAACACGATTGAATGCTTGAAACACCTTGAAACCTGCTGGAAAATCAAATTCGAAATTGACAACTTTGTGAAAAATTTGTGATTTTTAGGGTTGCTCCAAGAGGCTAGGGTTTCGTCCTTGGTCTTTGTGAATGCATTAGGTATTTATAGAGCAAGAGATTGGAGCAAAAAGAATGAAAAAAGATGTGGCTTTTAATGCAAACATATTTTCTCTTCAATTTTAATCAAATCTTTCCAAAATTTGATTTTCTCTTCCTTGTATGATCTTGCACGAAATTGGCATGTATTGTGGGCTTCCTTGGTCCTCAAGTTTGATAGAAATCCAACCCAACTTGTTTTACAACTTGTTTTCATATTTTATTTAATTTAAATTTGAATTAAATGCTTTTAAATTCAAAAATAAATCAAAAAATAAGAAAAGGGTCGTGGCAAGGCATCAAGAAGTCTTGAATAATACTATGATCAAGTTTGGATCATAAAATTATAGGCCCATATGGATAAAATTGGATTTTGTCAAATATTTTCCTTTGTGCAATTCTTCAAAAATGTCCAACTTGTGCAAGGTGTATCTTGCTCAATTTTTAATATTTTTGAGTGTTCTTGGAATTTTTAGAAAGATCTAGATGTCCTGTAAACAACCTCTTTTGTTTCATCTCAATTGGAGTTTCCATGATCAATAACACTTCTTTACAAAATTTTGACTTTTTGTTGACTTTGAAAAGGACCTGTAATGTTTTGATCCATATCTTCAAAATGAAGCATTTTCTGACCATGCTTGTGAGACATGAAGTTGTAGAGAATTGAATTTCCTTCAAAATGAGAGGTTGTGGAAAAATATCTGATAAAGTATGAGAAAGTTATGCTCAGTCAAAGTTCAGTTGACTTTTCCCTAGAAAACCCTAATTTGGAAAGTTTGACTTTTGATCAAATCTTGAGTTTTCTTGATGAATCATGATCAACCCTTGATCAAATGATGAATGTAACTTCAAAATGAGGATGTTGACCAAGAATCAGAAGTTTTGACTGTATGTTGACCACAATTGACTTTTTGTCCAATACAACTGATTTTCAACCATCTGAGCAATTGTCTGAGGAAACTTGACTTGTAAGGCTTGAAACTTGACATGGAGATTCTTTGAAGCATATGATGAGGCATGATGACCATTGGAGATGTTGGGAACCACCTTGATCTGAGAATTGTCAAACCCTAGTTTGGGTTGATTGTCTAGGAGAGGGTTTGTCTAGTCAACCCTTGTGAAGTCTTTGAGTATGGAGATGTGGAATATCTTGAGAAGTAGGAGGGAAAATTTTGGGGTATGACACTCCTCAAACTATTGTTGAGCCAATTCAAATTCAGAGTTCTCCTGAGAGGGATAATTTAGCTGGCCCTTCTGGAGCAAAGAATGTTCCGTCGACATGGATGTCGACGATGTTGATACCGCTTTGGCAAGACTGGACCAATTCGTGAATCGGTACGTTGCATCTTCAGATTCTGATTGTTCCCAAGTTCACAGTGATAAGCTAGGACCTGAGGCAACTAAAGTCAAGAAGCTGAATGACACCATTCGTACTCACGCTTTTAATCCTGACTTGCCTCATTTGCTGCATGAAGATTCAACTCTTGGGCGTGAACTTCTGGATGCTATCACCCAGTTGAAAGGGCTTGAGATTTATGAATTTTCAAGGCTCATGATAGCAGCTTTTGAAACCATCCTTTCTCCTCTACTGGCAAATATCACTCAGGTGAAGGAGACGGAACAGTTGGTCGACACCAAACAAACAACGGTGAAGAAAAATGTGGAGATGGTGAAGAAAACCAAGGCAGTGGTCGAAGGGATAAAGGCCCGCATTAATAAGAGGCGGCAAGAACAAAGCTCTAAAACGAAAAGAGTTGTCGAATACGCAGTCAAATTGCCGAATTGACGAAGGAGCTGGAACTTGTTGAAAAACAAGACCAAGAACTCGACCAGGCCAACATTTCTGATCAAAACGAAATGCGCCAACTGGCCAGAGATGCCCTTATCGTCAGTAATGCCACGACTCGAGTCGAAGAGGAGCTGCACACTCTCAGGACCAAATCTGATCGGCTAAATGATACTGTTGTTCGTCTTGAGACTGATTTGGGCAGCTTCCAAAGGAAATTTGGCAACTTCTAATTGATGTGATCCTTTAAATTTATTTGTTTTATGGTTTTTATCCCTTATAATATGAATCTCCAAAATTTATAAAACACAATTCTCTTTGGCATTCTCGTTTTATAATTATTTGCACAGTTTATATCTTGTACAATTAAGATGCTGGCTTTATTAGTACTATGCTCCAGTTTTGTTCGACACACAGACTTTACGTGGTCGAAATTGAGATTTCTTGAAGAATAAGCTTGTATTTCTTCAAGTATTTACCATTCACCCTCAGAATGCGTCGATCTGGGGCCAGTTCTTCCAATTCATGTGTTATTGGAAAAAACTTGGATTATTTTAAACGGTCCTTCCCAATTTGGGGACCATTTACCTAGCACTCTATCATTTCTGTCCATAGGCAATATTACTTTCTAAACTAAATCATCAACATGAAATGCTTTGTCTTTTACCTTTTTACCATAGGCTTTAGCCATCCTATCTTTTTTCCTTCTCAAGGCATTAAGAGCTAACATCCTTTCTTCGTCCAAATCGACCAACTCATCAGTCATCATCTTCCAATAATCTTCAAACGGTATTTCATGTTGTCGTTGAATTCTCACAGATTGAACATGTCTTTCTACTGGTAAAACAACATCATGTCTATATGTCAGTCGAAATGGGGTTGCCCCCGTTGCCTCTTTAGGGGACGTTCGACATGCCCACAAAGCTTAATCTAGCGTTTGGTGCCAGTTTCTTGGTTTTTTACCCACATGTTTCTTGATCAGGCCAATTATTACTTTATTTGCATCTTCAACTTGGTCATTTGCTTGAGCATAATATGGGGTAGAAGTTAGTAGTTTTATTCTAACTTCCTTCGTAGAGTCTTGCATTTTCTGCCCTGTGAACACTGTGCCTTGGTCGGTTGTAATTGTTTCAGGAACTCCAAACCGACACATAATATGACTTTGTATAAAATCAACCACAGCTTCTTGGTCAACATTTTTTAACGCTATGGCTTCGACCCACTTTGTGAAATAATCAATACCGACCAAAATGTATCTTTGTTGTTTAGATGACGCTGGTTTTATTTCACCAATTACATCTAAGGCCCACCCTCTGAATGGCCAAGGTTTTATAATAGCATACAATGCGCTTGCTGGCACGTGTTGGATGCCCCCATGCATTTGGCATTCTTGGCATCCTCTAGCAAACTCAATACAATCTTTCAACATTGAGGGCCAATATACACCTGTTCGCATCAGCAACCATTTCATCTTGTGTCCAGCTTGGTGTGCACCGTATGCTCCACTATGCGCACTCGACACTGCTACATATGCCTCACTTTCTTCTAGGCACCTAAGTAATACCCCTTCGACAGTTTTCTTGAATAATTCATTTTCAATCAAAGCAAAACTCAAGGCACGATATTTTATTTTACGATCTGTCGACCCAGTTGGCGAACGCAAGTAATCGACCAAAGGTTTTCGCCAGTCACTGTCTTTCCCATTTTCAATTGCTAAAATTTCAAAATTTTCTGCATCTATGGATCCTAACTTTATAATTGATAAGTCTGAAGGGGATAATGAAGTAGCTCTAACCTTTTTCTTTACTTGGATAAGCTCTTCATCTTCATTCTTCTTGTATCCTGAAGCTTCTTGTGCTAGATCATTAGATTCTTAATTTTATCGTCGGGGTATTGTCATACCCCAAAATTTGCCCTCCATCTTCTCAAGAGATTTCATACATCTATGCTCAAGGATTCCTCAAGAGTTGATCAGACAAACTCTCTCCTAGACAATCAACCCAAACTAGGGTTTGGTATCTCCCAAGTCAAGATGAATTTCCAACATCTCCAATGGTCTTCATGCTTCCTCATATGTTTCAAAGATTCTCCATGTCAAGTTTCAAGCCTCACAAGTCAAGTTTCCTCAGACAATTGCTCAGATGGTTGAAAATCAGTTGTATTGGACAAAAAGTCAATTGTGGTCAACATACAGTCAAAACTTCTGATTCTTGGTCAACATCCTCATTTTGAAGTTACATTCATCATTTGATCAAGGGTTGATCATGATTCATCAAGAAAACTCAAGATTTGCTCAAAAGTCAAACTTTCTAAATTAGGGTTTCTAGATGAAAAGTCAAGCGAACTTTGTTGATCATAACTTTCTCATACTTTCTCGAAATTTTCCACCAAAGCTCATTTTGAAGGAAATTCAATTCTCTACAACTTCATGTCTCACAAGAATGTCCAAAAATGCTTCATTTGAGAGGTATAGCTCAAAACATTACGGTCATTTTCAAAGTCAACAAAAGTCAACTTTTGATTTGAAGATATATTGAGCATGGTAACTCCAATTGAGATGAGACTAAAGACATTGTTTAGAGGACTCTTAGAGCTTTCCAAAAAGTCCAAGAACACTCAAAAATGTGGAAAATTGAGCAAATTACACCATCCACAAGTTGGGCAATTTTGAAAGAATGCACAAAGAGAGATGCTTCAAAAAATCAAATCTTTTGCAAATGGGCCTACTTTTTCTTCATCCAAACTTACTCCTCATGCAAGTAGGAATGTCCAAGCCCAATGCCACGATTTTCTATTTTATTTTCCTATTTAATTTGGAATTTATTCATTTAAATACAAATTAATTTGAAAAATAAAGTATAAAATCAAAATTAATTGAAAGATTGGTTTTTATTGCTTGCTTGTGATCCAATTAACCCATAAATGCCAGCAATTTCGAAATTGAATCAAATATGGGAAGATTTGATTGGAATTGAACAAGTTTTGAAAATTTGATTTTCATGGAAATATCAAAATTGATTTTCATTGATTATTGATCAAATCTTTCCAAAAACAATGCCAAATCCATCCAGCATATATACTTGATGCATATCAATCACAAGAGGACGAAAAAATTGCTCTACAAACCCTATTCCAAAGTTCAAAAATCCGTGTGTTTGAAGCAACTCGTAACCCTAGTTTTGCTTCGATTCAACCCATTCCAAGCCGTCCATTACATTCCTTGAGGTCTTTAGAGTCGATCCAGACTCTTACATCGTTCAAAACCATCAAGAATCAAGCAATCCCAGTTTCGGGCTTGTAGCGTCGAAGGAAGGCCGACGCAAGCTTTTGAATATTTGAAACGAAGAAGACGATGAATTGGCGCGAGCGGGAGGAAGCTGATGAGCGACGCGTGTTATTTTCAAATCGTTCCGTTTCTAAACAGTAAGGCATGCCAGCTCAGTTGGTCAGCGCGTTGGTTCTCAAAGTTTGAAGCTAGTGTCTCCAGTTCGATCCCTGGCTCAGACACTTTATTTTTACAAGTTTGCAAATTTCATATTTTTCTATTTCTTTTTATTTAATATTTTTGCATCATTTTAATTCTTTTCATATTTTTATTTTATGCATTAAAAATCACCAAAAAATATTTTCTCTTTTACATTTATATTCTAAAAATCTTTATTTAATTTATAAAATTAAAAAAACATATTTTTGCATGCATATTTATTTTTATTCATAATTTTGCATTTAATTCACTTTTAATTGCATTTTAATTATTAAATCTTTTCTAAAAAATCCCAAAAATTTATTTTAGTATATTTATCTTATTTCCAGCATGTATTAATTTTTCCATATTAAAATTTGCATTTTTCTAACATTTTTTTCTCTTGTTCGATTCATATTGCATTTTCCGATTTCTTCCTTTTGTACAGGTTGATCCGATTCAGACGATTTTCTCTTTATCACTTTATCATTCTGTTTTTTTCCAATAATGTAATTGCTCATGGGATGTAATAGTTTAATTTAGGATTTTATTTTCCGCATTCCTAATTATGTATCTGCCCCAAAGCCATGTAATAGCGTAGATCTATCTTTCCGCACCTTTACATTTCCGCTTTTACATTCCGCATTTTACTTTCCGCACCCTTATCAATTGCTAGTAATTAGGCGTGTATGGCAAGATAATAATGAACATAGCCCACTAATTTTCAAGATAACATATTCTGAAATCAACACACTTTCTCACACATGCACCCCTTAGGGTAATTCTCTCTCGATGCCTTTCGATTCAAAATGGTAATGTCCCTCGAACGTAGAGGTATTCTAGCACCGTTGCCTTCCAAACAAATCATCATAGTCCCTTCGATACAAAGATCATAAGACCCACGATGTCGCCTCCGAATACATGATCTTGACCCTCGATTGTCGCCTACGAAAAAATGATGATAGTCCCTTCGAATGTGCTAGGATACTTCCTACAAGTTGCCTTCATGACCATCGATGTCCCTTGAATGTCCGTTTACATCCAACGAATGGAGCTACCTACTAACTAATGGTATGGCTAGCACTATTCTAAAGGAATGTAGAAGTACAACAAAGCGACCAATTACGGTGGGTAAATAAGTCTCTTAGTTGCTTGCTCTATCAAATGCTTTTCGCACCTCACACACTTTTTTCAAAGTTCAATTTCTTTTCAAAACGAAACATTTCCGAACACTTTGTATACACTCCTACATGAGTCATTACAAAGTCAAAGCGAAATGCCTTTTCAAAACATTTTTGTCAAACACACAGAAAGCAATGTTAAAAAAGTGATCTAGAGCAACTAAGAGCCCGTAGAATAAACTACGGATGGAAAGGGGTGCTAATACCTTCCCTTTTCATAACCATTCTCCCGAACTCAGAATCTAACGAAGGTCTTTTTCTGTTACTTTTACCTTCCCTTAATTGGATAAAAATAAAAGTCGGTGGCGACTCTTGCTATCCGCACATTTGGATACAAAATCCTACAAAGTCGGTTCACGTATTACAGAGCTGGCGACTCTGTGAGAAACACCTAAAAGAGAATTGCCTTAGGGATTTCTAAATCACCTTTATTGCTTTTTGTTTGACTTGTATGCTTTATCTTTAAGGGTTGCTTGGGTATTATATTGTTGGGGGATCCTACACCCGGATCCGGGTTTCCTTTTAGGTAAGTAGCATTAGATCATCGCGACCGCTGGGCGTATAACTACGCGGTCAACATGATGGCTACGTTAGCGTGACACTTTGGTTGTCCGATACTCTTCATTCCCAAGTTGAAGATAGTATTTGGCTGCGTGGTGTCATCAGCGCTAACTAAACTTTTAGAACCTTAATTGACCCATCTTGGCCATTAGAAGGTAGTGAGATGGCGGCTTTGGTCTGAACCGAGGTTGGTTGATACTCGATGCTACGCTCATTGAGATCCGACTTTTGGGACATTTCGATCGACCACTTGGTCGTCGTATTGAAATAAGCGCCTCGAGAAAGATCTATGATATGAGATTCCTAGAACCGGTTACTATTATAGGACGGGATGAACCAACTCAAACTTTTGGTAGGGTAATCACCTATACCTCATGCAAGCCTTAACCCTAGGCTCATTGTGTGAATTGTTTGTGTGTGCTAAACATGACATCATGACATCATTCGCATTGCATATCATTTCTAACTATTTCAAGGACCTAGGGATTTATCTTTGCTCTGTTTTGTAGGGATTATGGCTTCTAGAAAGACTATCCGAATCAACTTCATGGGTATCCTTCTCAACTCAAAGAATTGGTTTGAAATTCCGACCATGCTCGGTTCATCAAAAGACATGGTTATCTACTTGATTTGGTTATCTCGGTTTTGAAGAAGATATGATGCATGTCTATTCAGTTCTTTGATCGAAACACCATTGCTTTACATTTCCAGATTATCAGTTGGTTCCTACCTTGGAAGAATTCTCTAAGTTACTTGGGATACCTATTCTTGACCAAATGCCATTCACCGGTTTGGAAAAGGTCCCTAAGTTCGAAGACATTGCATCCGCCTTACATCTTAAGCGTTCAGATATTGAAGCCAATTGGGAAACTAGAAGTGGAGTTAAGGGTTTACTTTCCAAGTTCTTAATCAAGAAAGCCCGAGAATTCCTCAAATTTGTGAGTTTCCATGCATTTGAGAACATTGTGGCCTTGCTAATTTATGGTTTGGTTCTATTCCCTAACTCGGATCAATTCATAGATGTCAATACCATCAAGTTGTTTCTTACCCGTAATCCAGTGCCTACTTTACTTGGAGACATTCTGCATTCTCTCCACACTCGTACTACTAAGCGACAAGGAACTCTCATGTGTTGTGTACCGTTGCTTTCAAGGTGGTTTATTTCGCACCTTCCTCCATCAGTTTTGAAGAATGAACAAAGGTTGAGATGGTCTCAAAGATTGATGTCACTCTCTCATTCAGATATCCGTTGGAATCTTTTCTCTCAAAAGGACTTCACATTCATTGAGCGTTGTGGAGAATTCCCTAATGTACCACTCCTTGGTATAAGGGGAGGTATTACTTATAACCCTTCCTTAGCTCTACGTCAGTTTGGCTTTGCTCGAAGAGATGGTCCACATGATATGCTTCTCCAAGATATTGTGTTCGACTACAATCACGATCTCCATAATTACCGACGAAGGTTCATACACGCTTGGGGCATGGTAAAGAAGACTGATACCAAGACTTTGGGGCACCCGAAATCCATTCCTTGGGAACCTTACCTCAGATGGGTGCGAGCTCGAGCTCAAAACCTCAGCCATTCACGCTGTTTTACCGTAATTATGGAACTGTTGCTATAGGTGGCGTACCTATCTTTGTTCTCCATCGACATGCCTACGATTTTGAAGACTTGAAGAGATCCTGGATTCAGCTCAAGGAAGAAAGGGATACTTTTGAAGCTCAGTGTTACGCAAGCGAGAAGAAAGTGTTAGAGTTGACAAAGCTACTTCACGAGGAGCGAAACATTAATGCCTACATCGGCACCAAGAGGAAGCGCCCATGGGAGACTTAGAGCTTTAGGATGTTTATGTTTTCTTCTATTGTTTTGAACTATCTCTTGTACTTAAAAAGAAAAAGAATAATGAAAAAAGTACTAATAAATGTTTGTTCATTGCTTGTTTAACAAATTTAAATCTCTAAGGTCCTTGAAAACATTGCATTGCATTCGCATAAACATCGCATAGCATAGCATAACATTGCATCACAGGTACATTGGAGATTGGTTTTCTCATTTGCTCGCTATTTATTTTAGCGAAATGGCTCTTGAGCAGTGTCAAAGATCTCGGGCTCGAATGCTCGGTTTTGAGATGTTCACCAACTTGGTCCAAGGCCAAGAAGATTTGAAGAAGCTCATCAACAAGAAGAAGAAGGTTGTTGGTCTCCTCAACATGGGTAGGCGTTTCAAAGGTGGTCAAAAGTGGTCGGTCGGATCGAGCTCTCGAAGGAAGTGTCCATACTGAGGGAGTACCAAGGGTGATGAAGGTGATCGTGAGCCAAGAAAGGAGGAGAGGACCACTCGATTATAGCCAACACTCGATGAAGATGACAAGTACAAACAACTTGAAGACCGTCTGAATCTTGTGGAAAATTTGAAAATGTCGGGTGAATTTTGATGATCTGAGTCTTGTTCACGGTGTTGTGATTCCTCCCAAATTCAAAGTTCCTACTTTTGCCAAGTATGATGGCATGTCTTGCCCTAAGCTGCATTTGAAGTCCTATGTCCAGAAGATCAATCCCCACACTAATGACAGAAAATTGTGGATGCACTATTTTCAAGAGAGTTTGTCCGAACCAGTTGGAATGGTACTATCGACTAGAGAATGGCCAGTATTCGTACTTGGGTGACTTAGGTGATGCTTTCTCTGAGACGATATAGTACAATCTTGAATTGACACCCACTCGCATGCAACTACAAAGCATGTCTATGGGTGTCATACCCCAAAATTTGCCCTCCATCTACTCAAGAGATCTCATCCATACTCAAGGATTCCTCAAGAGTTGATCAGACAAACTCTCTCCTAGACAATCAACCCAAACTAGGGTTTGGTATCTCTCAAGTCAAGATGGATTTCCAACATCTCCAATGACCTTCATGCTTCCTCATATGCTTCAAAGATTCTCCATTTCAAGTTTCAAGCCTCACAAATCAAGTTTCCTCAGACAATTGTTCAGATGGTTGAAAATCGGGTGTATTGGACAAAAGTCAGCTGTGGTCAACATACAGTCAAAACTTCGATTTTGGTCAACATCCTCATTTTGAAGTTACATTCATCATTTGATCAAGGGTTGATCATGATTCATCAAGAAAACTCAAGATTTGCCCAAAGTCAAACTTTCTAAATTAGGGTTTCTAGATGAAAAGTCGAACTTTGGTGATCATAACTTTCTCATGCTTTCTCAGAAATTTTTCCACCACCTCTTGTTTTGAAGGAAATTCAATTCTCTACAACTTCATGTCTCACAAGAATGTCCAAAAAATGCTTCATTTGAGAGGTATAGTTCAAAACATTACAGGTCATTTTCAAAGTCAACAAAAAGTCAACTTTTTGTTTTGAAGATATTTTGAGCATGGTAACTCCAATTGAGATGAGACCAAAGACATTGGTTAGAGGACTCTTAGAGCTTTCCAAAAAGGTCCAAGAACACTCAAAAATGTGGAAAATTGAGCAAATTACACCATCCACAAGTTGGGCAATTTTGAAAGAATGCACAAAGAGAGATGCTTCAAAAAATCAAATCTTTTGCAAATGGGCCTACTTTTTCTTCATCCAAACTTACTCCTCATGCAAGTAGGAATGTCCAAGCCCAATGCCACGATTTTCTATTTTATTTTCCTATTTAATTTGGAATTTATTCATTTAAATATAAATTAATTTGAAAAATAAAGTATAAAATCAAAATTAATTGAAAGATTGATTTGTATTGCTTGCTTGTGATCCAATTAACCCATAAATGCCAGCAATTTCGAAATTGAATCAAATATGGGAAGATTTGATTGGAATTGAACAAGTTTTGAAAATTTGATTTTCATGGAAATATCAAAATTGATTTTCATTGATTATTGATCAAATCTTTCCAAAAACAATGTCAAATCCATCCAGCATATATACTTGATGCATATCAATCACAAGAAGACGAAAAAATTGCTCTACAAACCCTATTCCAAAGTTCAAAAATCCGTGTGTTTGAAGCAACTCGTAACCCTAGTTTTGCTTCGATTCAACCCATTCCAAGCCGTCCATTACATTCCTTGAGGTCTTTAGAGTCGATCCAGACTCTTACATCGTTCAAAACCATCAAGAATCAAGCAATCCCAGTTTCGGGCTTGTAGCGTCGAAGGAAGGCCGACGCAAGCTTTTGAATATTTGAAACGAAGAAGACGATGAATTGGCGCGAGCGGGAGGAAGCTGATGAGCGACGCGTGTTATTTTCAAATCGTTCCGTTTCTAAACAGTAAGGCATGCCAGCTCAGTTGGTCAGCGCGTTGGTTCTCAAAGTTTGAAGCTAGTGTCTCCAGTTCGATCCCTGGCTCAGACACTTTATTTTTACAAGTTTGCAAATTTCATATTTTTCTATTTCTTTTTATTTAATATTTTTGCATCATTTTAATTCTTTTCATATTTTTATTTTATGCATTAAAAATCACCAAAAAATATTTTCTCTTTTACATTTATATTCTAAAAATCTTTATTTAATTTATAAAATTAAAAAAACATATTTTTGCATGCATATTTATTTTTATTCATAATTTTGCATTTATTTCACTTTTAATTGCATTTTAATTATTAAATCTTTTCTAAAAAATCCCAAAAATTTATTTTAGTATATTTATCTTATTTCCAGCATGTATTAATTTTTCCATATTAAAATTTGCATTTTTCTAACATTTTTTTCTCTTGTTCGATTCATATTGCATTTTCCGATTTCTTCCTTTTGTACAGGTTGATCCGATTCAGACGATTTTCTCTTTATCACTTTATCATTCTGTTTTTTTCCAATAATGTAATTGCTCATGGGATGTAATAGTTTAATTTAGGATTTTATTTTCCGCATTCCTAATTATGTATCTGCCCCAAAGCCATGTAATAGCGTAGATCTATCTTTCCGCACCTTTACATTTCCGCTTTTACATTCCGCATTTTACTTTCCTTATCAATTGCTAGTAATTAGGCGTGTATGGCAAGATAATAATGAACATAGCCCACTAATTTTCAAGATAACATATTCTGAAATCAACACACTTTCTCACACATGCACCCCTTAGGGTAATTCTCTCTCGATGCCTTTCGATTCAAAATGGTCATGTCCCTCGAACGTAGAGGTATTCTAGCACCGTTGCCTTCCAAACAAATCATCATAGTCCCTTCGATACAAAGATCATAAGACCCACGATGTCGCCTCCGAATACATGATCTTGACCCTCGATTGTCGCCTACGAAAAAATGATGATAGTCCCTTCGAATGTGCTAGGATACTTCCTACAAGTTGCTTTCAATGACCATCCGATGTCCCTTCAAATGTCCCGTTTACATCCAAAGAATGGAGCTACCTACTAACTAATGGTATGGCTAGCGCTATTCTAAAGGAATGTAGAAGTACAACAAAACGACCAACTCTGAGTGGGTAAATAAGTCTCTTAGTTGCTTGCTCTATCAAATGCTTTTCGCACCTCACACACTTTTTTCAAAGTTCAATTTCTTTTCAAAACGAAACATTT
>CM038795.1:100723846-100913188 GCA_021764765.1 Vicia sativa | reverse complement strand
CCGAACACTTTGTATACACTCCTACATGAGTCATTACAAAGTCAAAGCGAAATGCCTTTTCAAAACATTTTTGTCAAACACACAGAAAGCAATGTTAAAAAAGTGATCTAGAGCAACTAAGAGCCCGTAGAATAAACTACGGATGGAAAGGGGTGCTAATACCTTCCCTTTTCATAACCATTCTCCCGAACTCAGAATCTAACGAAGGTCTTTTTCAGTTACTTTTACCTTCCCTTAATTGGATAAAAATAAAAGTCGGTGGCGACTCTTGCTATCCGCACATTTGGATACAAAAATCCTACAAAGTCAGTTCACCGTATTACAGGTATGTGTCGAAGGCTTGCTTGTTCGAACCGTTTCAACAATCTTATGGCAATCACGAAGTACATAATTAAATTTTCCTTAACGCATCTATATTCTTTTGATACTTGTTTGATTACCAATTCAGAGTCTCCCATAATTTCGACACTCCTTGCCCCCAATTCTAGCAGTAGTTCAAGTCCAATAATAAGGGACTCATATTCTGCTTCATTATTAGTGCAAATATCGTCGATAGTATATTTGAACTCTGTTGGGATTCCACTAGGAGAAATTATAACTCCACCAATTCCTGCATCGTTTTTGTGACTAAAATCATCAAAATATAATTTTCAAGGTACGAAATCAACAAAAGTTTCTGGCATGGACACCATAGAGTGGACGACCAAAAAGTCTACCACTATTTTCCCTTTCATAGCTTTTAAGGGCACATACGTTAAGGAATATTCAGTTAATGCTAAAGCCCATTTACCAATTCGACTATGCAAAATTGGTTTAGACAACATATGTTTAATAATGTCGAAATGAGAAGAAATATAAACATCAACTGGCTTTATGTATTGCTTCAGTTTGATAAAAGAGAAATACAGACACAGGCATAGTTTTACTATGTCACTATACCTAGTTTCAGGATCATTTAACATACGACTAAGGTAATACACAGGACTTTCAACATGATTATCATCCTCTTGAACTAACATACTACCTATAGTCGAATCTGAGGCTGCTATATACAACCTCATAGGCCTATTTCTAAGTGGAGGTGCCAATATAAGAGGCTTCACCAGATACTCTTTTATTTTGTCGAAAGCCTCTTGATGCTCCTCTCGCCAGATAAATTCTTCATTCTTCAATCGAAGCAGTGGTGAAAGCGCCTTAGTTTTTCCACTTAAGTTGGAAAGAATCTCCTCAAGAAATTTAATTTGCCCAACAATGACTGAAGCTCCTTTTTGGTCGATGGCGGTTTTACGTCCATGATGGCTTTGGTCTTGCTTTGATTTACTTCAATGTCTTTCTTATGCACAACAAAACCAAGGAAATCTCATGCCTGCATACAAAAAGCACATTTTAATGGATTCATTTTTAACCCATATTTACACATTCTTTCGAAAGCTTTTCGAAGGTGCTCTAAGTGTGTCGGTTTACTATTCGACTTAATCACAATATCATCGATGTAAACCTGCATGAAATTTTCAATAAAACCATGGAACATAGTATTCATTACCCTCTGGTACGTTGCTCCGGCATTCTTCAAGCCGAATGGCATGACTACCCACTCATAGGTGCCTAATGCCCCTGGGCAACGAAACACCGTCTTTGGTACATCATCATCTGCAATAAAGATTTGGTTATAACCAGCATAACTGTTGTAGGTTTTTTTCCGTGAACAAAGTATTTTAATTATCGATTCCACAGGGATTGGTGCATGTTATAGTCTTTCAATAGAAAAGTATATTTTAAGATGATGTAACCAAAGGGTTTGTTATCTACTCTACTAGAACCATGAGTTTCTAAACAACAACTAAATTAATTCTTTCAAAGAGAGTTATAGTTTGGATTAGAGAGAGTTTGAGATTGTTTTCAAGTTAAGAAGGCATGTCAAGATTAGTTTCATTGATCTAGTTTCATACATATTCATTTTAATCAAGTGATGAACATAATAGATGATTTCTACAAATACATATCCTCTCAATCTTGTAGATTTCCACCAAGATTGTGAATGTTATCATGTTAATCCTTGCATGATTCCTCACTACAACTATTAGCATGATAATCATTAAGTTCAATATTTTGTAAACTCTAACACACAAATCTATTCCTAGCATTTGTTTATGAGAGGATGAATATCCTAGGTCACTTTGAAATATTCTTTTCAAGCAAAACTCAAAGCATAAAGATGAAGAACAAAGATATTCAACTATATTAATCATCAACCATGTTCATACACCAATGGATTAAAAGAAATACATACTATAAAGATCAACTACCTCTAATCTTGACACAAAAGGAGCTTAGCTACTCATTTCCATGGTTGCCTTGCTCTCAAGATTGTTGGTAGAGATGATGAACATGAGAAAAATCAAGAGAAAAGCTATGGTTTTTCTTTCCTAAACTTGCCCTAGATTTACAAAGATGAAAAGATAATGATGGTATATGTTTTCTTGCTTCCTTTACAAGCCAAAAGGTCTGGTGAAGTGATGGGTTGGTGGCTCAAAGGTGAAAGCATGGGCTGTCCTTTTTGAATTTCATGAGACCCGGCGGTTAAGTCCTTGGCGCACTCATGCGGCACCAGCCTGTAACATGCTTCCCTCTTCAAAATTATCTTCAAAAGAATCATCCCTAAAGCTCTTCAAGTGCCCTTGAATCCAAGCTTGGGAGAATTAGTTAATAAATTCCTACAATTAAGAGTGAAAGTAAGTTAAATAATATATATTAAACAAAAACTAAATAAAACCTAATTAAAACAAAATACTAGAATAAATATACAAATTAAATACAAAGACATTGTTAAGGACCACAAAATAATGTACAAAATAACTACAAATTGGTCCTTAACAACTCTCCCCAACTTACTTCTTTGTTTGTCTCCAAACAAAAGTCAATAATCTTGCAAAGCTAGAAAGAACAAAATGCAAGCATGCAAACTCACACAAGAGTAATGGTTCAAACTCGACATACCAGGCAAAAGCACTCATCAATCGCTTCTTCTAAACACAACATGGCCATGAATTAAATTCTAAACACAATATATCAAAACATATAACAAAATAAAAGATATGTTCACACTTGAATCACCTAATCATTTCTTCAAAATTCAAGAAGAACAAAATGTATATTCACAAAGGACCAAACACTCTCACTAATAATTATGCACATCCAGAATAATTCATGCATTCATCGAAACAAGTTAAATGATAAAACGGAAGTGAAGATCACTAAGGACTTTCAAGGTTGTAACTTGGCTTAGGTTAGAAACAAGGGATATTTAAGTACAAAGCCATTGAAACGAATCGGGTAAAAGGATATGAAGAGCATTTCACAACTAATTCCCATCTCATTATTCACAACCTCTTTTCTTTCCACACAATGATCCTCTCTTTTTTTTTCTTTTTTTTTTCTTTTCATAAACAAATTTCTTTCTTCTTTTGTATTTTTCTTTTTCTCTATTCTTTTTCTTTCTTTAGGATCATTGTGCCATCAATTTAGGTTCTTTTGATCCACCTCCCAACTTCATTTATATCAATCCTTTTTATTCAAGACATGCTCTTCAGGGTTAATTGACAAAAGGGTGGTATTCATCAACAAGAAAATTTCTAGAATGAATTATCATTGAATTTTTCAAAGATCATCAACAACTATTAAGTGGCCTACTTAACAATTAGTTGATTTGATACATTCATCCTACAAATACTATTTAAGCTCAAAAGGGTTCACAAGGATTCACTCTCTCACGGGTAATTGAAGCCCTTTTTAGAATTGGTGGTTTTCCTCATGATGCACAAAAATTGCCTTGATCATTTCTTAGTTTCCAAGTTATCACAAACAAGTAAAGATTAAGCATGAATCACACGAGTTAACACAACTATTAGACACTCAATATTTGGTAAAAAGTGGAAGCTTCTCACATATATGGTTTATGTCCTAATGATTCGAATGTGAACACCATTTTTTTTGTACATGCCAAAATATCTTGCATAAAGAACAAATTTCATAGACATGTTATGTTTCTACAAAACGATTAAATGTGTACCTTCTTCGTGGAATGAATCGAGAATTTTATCATCACCATCATTTTGGTGAAACACGCTTACTAGCTTTGAAGAACCATTTGAACAATCCGGACAAAACACAAGAAGTAAATTCAAACTAAATACTATAATCTAAAAAATAAAATAAAATAAAACAAAAAAAATAAAAGAAACTAAACTTAAAATGAAAAGACACCCCAAAATGGTGTTTAAAACTTAAAAAGAAGTATTTAGGCTTCATGCCTACAAAATATTAATTGGAATTACAAGCCAATCCCCAAAATTGGATGGCAACCAACAAAATCCAAAGTTTAAAACTAAAACGCAAAAGTAAAATCTAGAACTAGAATGTTGAAAGTAAAATAAAAACAGGAAAATAAGAGAAAATCAATCAGTGGTCTCGAGAATCGAATCTCCAATCGACCCAGTCGAACGGAACGAACTCTCTTCACCATCATCCTCATCCCACCTCCTCCTCGGCATTTGGCCCGACCGGCCAACAGTATGTCTTCTGCTGCTCCCCGTCGAGTGAAATGGTTCACTCCGGGCTCTCTCTGTAGAGCAAGGTGCTCCATGCTCTCATGCATAAACATAAATGCTCTCGATGCGAGATGCATCTGTATGTTCCATTCTTGAGGACTAGCTTGAGGAAGTGCAGGGACAGGCAGCAGTATTATCAAGGACCCTACAAAATCGATCACGGTAGTGATCATCAACAACTCCATCAATGGTTAGGTGTCCTCTGCGGGAAAAGCCACCTTCCCTCTTAAGCAAACCCATGATCAACCCTGGATATGTGAGAGCACACTTTATACGCTCCCCCCTGGAGGTATAACTAAGCGTAACCCTCTTGACTCATTCGCGATCGACGGCCAAAATCAATTTGCTCCTCATCGAGCATGTAAGCAATCAAACCCGTCTCCATGGGTATCGAAGATGTGTGGCTCCTAGGTTTCAGATTGTATAGAGCCACACACATCATAACGCGGGCATCTGTTTTCAAACTGGCCCTGGTGAATTTCAAAGGTTGACCAGCCGATTCAATTCATAAGAATGCCGGACAAGCAGCTTATTCTTGACATGTCATAATCCCAATTACCACGAGTCGGTGCTCATGGTAGACATCCGATTGGTCCTCAGGGCTGTCGGTTGATGCCCGAGCTGTTGATTCTTGGCGAGAAAGAGCGGTTTGCCTCGAACAATGAAGCAAACCTAAACTCACATCCCTCGGCGGGATAGCATTAGCATAGAACTCGCGAACAAGCTCCACATTCACCTTTATGGGGTTACAAAGAACTTCCAACCCGTAGTTATCAAGGATGACATGAGGCGTGTGGTAGTGCCCTTGCTCACGGAGGCGATGGTGCGCTCGATCCGGATGTTTCGCTCCTCGAGCTCTTTGTAGCAAGCCTCGAGCGGGCCCCAAGAATCGCCGCATCGAACACGGCCGGAGGGCCCGGAGAGGAAACTCTTTGTCGCTTAGGTGCCATCTGAAATTTCAACATAAAAATCAACAGAAAAGTGACACCGAGGTGTCCATTAGCAATAAATCATGCAAACAGCAAAGCAAACCAACCAACCAAAGCATTACAACTAATCGGAAACACTAAAAACACGAAGAATTTTCAAAATTTGCGACCTTCTGCGATTTAGAAAAATTCTTACAAAAACAATTTTCTCCATACAATCACTTCCTAGGCAGCGAAAATAACATCCTATTACTTCTCTAACACAAAACATCCTAATTCTAAGAAAATTGAAAATTCCTAACCCTAGGTTTTCAAAATCTAACCTAAACATGCAATGTATACGAAATTGAGAAAGGAAAAACATAGAATACTTACTAGGATGCCTTGGGTGATTGATTTGACAAAGCAATTCAAAGATTCGGAGATTTTTGGTTGGGGATTTTGGGATTTTGAGAGGATGAAGAAAGATGATGAAAATAGGGAAAAAGGGTTTAAAATAACCTAACCCTTTTAAAACTAACTAGGCCACGATTTGGGCCTCAAAATCGATTTTGCAAAATATTTTTTAAAAATCCCGGACAGCTCGGTATGATCCCTATCAGCGAAAGTTCTAGATGGGTCAAAGTCTTGCTGGGGTCTGCAATTTTGAAATTTTAAAGCCAAAATTAACAGCGGGCAAGTGTAAATGAGTTCAAGGAAGAATACTTACAATGTTGGGGTGCCTCCCAACAAGCGCTTTGTTTAACGTCGGTAGAGCTCGGCGGTTCATGATGATCATTGATCATCAAAGAAAATATTGCCAACCTCATAATTTGCTCCTCCGAATGTGTGAACCTCCATGACTTCCTCCTCCGCGCATCATTTCGAGAAGCGTCAAGTTTGATCTTGGTATCGTTGTTTCTTCAAAAAGCTTGAAAGCGACCTCTTTATCTTGCACTCTTACTTTCATAATTTCATTGTCGACATCAATCATCATCCGCGCCGTCTTCATGAATGGTCTTCCAAAATTATTGGTATCTCTCGATCCTCCTTCATGTCAATTACCACAAAATCCACGAAACAAGTACTTGTCCACCTTTACTACCATGTCCTTAATAACGCCATAAGGTGAAATGGTTGACTTGTCGGCAAGTTGCAAAGCCATTTTGTAGACTCCATTCTAACATTCCCCAATATTTTAACAATGGATAGCGAATTAAATTGATGCTAGCCCTAGATCGATCAAACCATTACCCTTGAATGTCTCTCCAATGGCCACCGGCAACGTGACACTCCCCGGATCGAATTCCTTCACTGGAAGAGCTTGCTTGAGTATGGAACTACAATTAGCATCAAGTAATATCGTCTCCTTTTCCTTGTGCCTCTTCTTCCTTGAGAGCATATCCTTCATAAATTTCACATATTTCGGCATTTGCTCTAATGCTTCGGAAAATGGAATGTTTATGTGAAGTTGTTTAAAAATGTCCATAAACCGAGCATATTGTTTTGCCTTCTCCTTCTTTGACGGCGCATTAGGGTAAGGTAAATTTGGAATGGGAGCCGCGCTTTCTTCTTTACTTCCCTTTTTAATCTTCCTTTCCTTCTTCTCTTTCTTTTTACTTCCTTTACCATGTTCCTTCCCCTTTTCAACTAAGTTTGCCTCCTTTTCGACTAAAGCTCCCTCAACAAATAATCTATTATTTTCAACTACCTCTTCCGACTCATCTTCCGTTACAATGTCATCGTTTTTTTTAACTACAACCTCATCCTCTTTCTCAACTACTACATCATTTTCAACTAAATCCTCTTCCACATCAACATCATTAATTTTTTTAGAGGGAAGGTGAGGATAAGGTAATTTTCTCCATGGATAAGTGACTTCCTTCTCTTTCCCCTTTCTCATCTTCTTCTTCTTCTCCTCTACTTTCCCCTTTTCAACTTCTCCATTCTCCTTTTCATTTTCAACTAAAACCTCTGATTCATCCTCCTCTACATCTTCATCGCTTTCACAATCCGTCATCTCATTTTGATTTATAGTGAAAATTGTTTTGCAATACTCCTTCGGGTTTGCTTGAGTGGTTGGAGAAAATGAGGTCGAAGCCTTTTGTTCGGACATTTGCTTAGCGAGTTGTCCCACTTGTGTCTCCAAATTCTTGATGGACGCCTCCGTGCTCTTTTGATTAGCCATAGAAGCTTGCATAAATTGAGCTAGAGTGTCTTGAATGTTGGAAGATCTTACTTGATTTTGAGGTTGGTTTTGTTGTTGACCTTGGTTTTGTGGTTGACTTTGATTTTGATTTTGATTTTGTGTTTGATATGGATTTTTCCTTCCTTGATTATTGTTATCTTGCCTCCACCCTCCTTGATAACCTTGGTTACTCCTTTGTTGGTAACCTTGGTTTTGATTTTGATAAGGGTAAGGAGCTCGTTGTTGATACCCTTGGCCTTGGTTGGCCACATAGTTAGCTTCCTCATTCTCCGGAGGATAAAAGCCGGTTTTATGATCTCCTTTGCACAATTCACAACAAGCTATTTGGTGATCTTGCTTATTTGACGCTCCTTGTAACTCCATGATTTGTTGAGGGAGTTTAGCCATTTGTTTTGTCAATTCTTCAACTTGTTTTGCAAACAATTTGTTTCGCCAAGTGCTTCATGACTCGAACCAATTTCTAAAACTCCGTTTTCACTTGTACACCTCCTTGATCATGTTGAGTTTGATGGTCATTCCTACCCATCTTCTCAATTATTTGGATTGCTTCATACGGTGTTTTGCCATCAAAGAACCTCCGCCGTGGCATCCAACAACAATTTGTGTTGAGGTTGGAGACCATTTCGGAAAATATGAATTTGTGTAAGCTCGTCAAAACCATGGCTCGGACACTTCCTTAGCATAGACTTATATCTTTCCATGCCCGATTCAAAGGCTCGTTTACTCCTTGCGAAAATACCGAGATAGCCGTCTTAGCCTCCATGAAGCGTGATTGAGGAAAAAAGCGTTCAAGAAACTTTTCCTCAAAACATTCCAATTAGTCATTGTCTCTTGCAATTGATCAAGATACCAATCTTTTGCCTTCCCACTAGAGAATGAGGAAAAGCCTTTGGAAATATTGTTCTTCTTGGTCTTCGGAGCACCGCCGCTCCCGCGATCTCATAAAACTTGGTAAGGTGAGTGTAAGGGTCTTCATGGTCGTGGCCATGAAATGGACTTGCATAGAGAAGTTGAAGCAAGCCCGTTTTCATTTCTGCAACCCTTGCATTTGCTTGTCGGGAAAATTGAGCATTATGGCGAGGGCTATTGACACACGGCCCCCGCGGTGGTGGTGGTGGTGGTGGTGGTGGTGGTTGATTCTCTTCCATAGTGGTGACTTCTCCAAACACGGGTGGTGTTGAAGAAGTAGATGCTTCTCCTCTTTCTCCTCTTTCTTGCCTTTGCCTAGCTTGTCTTTTTCTTCTTTTAGCACTACTATTAAGTCTCCTAGCCGTCCTTTCAATTTCGGGATCGAAAAGGGTTGGTCGAGGAATACTTCCCGCATAAACTAATTCACGAAAAAGTCTAGCCACACAAAAGAAACAAAGAGAGATTAGTAGAAAAAGTCTTAAAACACACAACTATTGCTATACTAACAACATCAAACGCCAATCCCCGGCAACGGCGCCATTTTGTTGTAGGTTTTTTTCCGTGAACAAAGTATTTTAATTATCGATTCCACAGGGATTGGTGCATGTTATAGTCTTTCAATAGAAAAGTATGTTTTAAGATGATGTAACCAAAGGGTTTGTTATCTACTCTACTAGAACCATGAGTTTCTAAACAACAACTAAATTAATTCTTTCAAAGAGAGTTATAGTTTGGATTAGAGAGAGTTTGAGATTGTTTTCAAGTTAAGAAGGCATGTCAAGATTAGTTTCATTGATCTAGTTTCATACATATTCATTTTAATCAAGTGATGAACATAATAGATGATTTCTACAAATACATATCCTCTCAATCTTGTAGATTTCCCACCAAGATTGTGAATGTTATCATGTTAATCCTTGCATGATTCCTCACTACAACTATTAGCATGATAATCATTAAGTTCAATATTTTGTAAACTCTAACACACAAATCTATTCCTAGCATTTGTTTATGAGAGGATGAATATCCTAGGTCACTTTGAAATATTCTTTTCCAAGCAAAACTCAAAGCATAAAGATGAAGAACAAAGATATTCAACTATATTAATCATCAACCATGTTCATACACCAATGGATTAAAAGAAATACATACTATAAAGATCAACTACCTCTAATCTTGACACAAAAGGAGCTTAGCTACTCATTTCCATGGTTGCCTTGCTCTCAAGATTGTTGGTAGAGATGATGAACATGAGAAAAATCAAGAGAAAAGCTATGGTTTTTCTTTCCTAAACTTGCCCTAGATTTACAAAGATGAAAAGATAATGATGGTATATGTTTTCTTGCTTCCTTTACAAGCCAAAAAGGTCTGGTGAAGTGATGGGTTGGTGGCTCCCAAGGTGAAAGCATGGGCTGTCCTTTTTAATTTGTGAGACCTTGTTGGCGCATTAAGTCATGTTGGCCTTTCATCACCATGGCCGACACCATGCTTCCCTCTTCCAAAATTATCTTCAAAAGAATCATCCCTAAAGCTCTTCAAGTGCCCTTGAATCCAAGCTTGGGAGAATTAGTTAATAAATTCCTACAATTAAGAGTGAAAGTAAGTTAAATAATATACATTAAACAAAAACTAAATAAAACCTAATTAAAACAAAATACTAGAATAAATATACAAATTAAATACAAAGACATTGTTAAGGACCACAAAATAATGTAAAAAATAACTACAAATTGGTCCTTAACAATAACCATCAAGCATACTTAAATATTCAAAGCCAGCAGTAGAGTCGACTAACATCTCAGCCACTGGCATAGCGTACTCATCTTTAGGAGTGGCAACATTTAAATCTCTAAAATCAATGCACACTCTTAACTTTCCATTTTTCTTAATAACTGGCACAATATTAGCCAACCATTTGACATACCTTGCAGTTCTGATGAACTTGCTTTAGAGGAGTCTTTCTACTTCCTCCTTGATGTTCGACATGACTGCAGGTGCAAACCGTCGAGGTGTTTGTTTTACTGGCTTCTTGCCAGATTTTATTGGTAGTTTCAATTCGCCCAATTCCCTGCTCAAACCAGGAATTTCATTATAGTCCCAAGCAAAACAATCTTTAAATTCTTTTAATAAAGATATTACCTAAGTTCTGAGCTTTGAGTCGATGTTGGCGCTGATATAAGTTGGTCTTTTATCACCTTCTGCGCCAAGGTCGATTTCTTCCAAAGGATCTTGTGGCTACATTTTCTCAGGTGCCATAGGATCCTTTTCGAAACCTAGTGGTTCATCATCGTATATGCAATCTAGATGTTGCTCATCGACACTTCTGTTAGTCATCTCACTCTTGTCTGGTAGTTCTGGCTCTACAGCCAGAATTGCTTCCCCTGGGACAGGGAGTTTAGAAACTTTGGTTGCCATCTTTACCTCTTCAGCTTCTATAGCCGCATTTATTTTGTTTTCGGCAATGTACACTGAAATCCTTGTCAGAGCCTCTAGCTCAGACATCACTCTCATATTGATTTCCCCAGCCTGTCGGTGCGGGTTCTTCTGCATAGGGATCCTTCAAATATTCAACATCCTATACAAACCCATGGGTCTCATGCAGCTTTAGCAAAACGAATGCCTCATGTAAGTTGACATACGTATCTTCTGCTGGACGGCAGGGAGCAATGTTGGCCAATTTTCTGTCAAATTGGTTTTGGCCCACAACATTAACATCTGCCATAAAATACCCTTGATCAGCTTCGATGTTTTCTACGATGTCGTCTTCTCGCCATATAATCAGGCGATAATGCATAGAAGAAGGCACAGCACCAACTCCATGCAGCCATTCCCTGCCCAGAAGCAGATTATAACTTGGTCGACCTTGGATGACCATAAATATTGTCGGCCTCGTGACTGAGCCGACGGTAATGTCCACCTGGATTACTTCCATGGTAGTTTTTGTTCCTCCTTCATAGTCTGCCAAGACCACGTTATGAGACCTTATGTCAGTATCATATTTACCGACTCTTTTCAGAATGTGATGTGGCATTATATTTACTGTAGGGCCACAATCCACTAACACCTTGTTAATGGATGTTTCTTCAACCTTTGCTCTAATCAGCAATGGATTTAAATGGCTTCTCATGGCCATATCAGGCTTCTCGAAAAAAGCATCTTGGCTCTCAACAGAGCCATTGTTCATCACAAAATAACAAGTTGGCTTACGCAAAGCCATTTCAGTAGCATCAAGGTCACTAGTGTTCTCCACTTTTGTCGGTATGTTGTACTCCTCTGGAAGTATAGAAACCACATTGACCAAAATGTCTAAGCTTGCTTCAGAGTCAGAGGAAAAATCATCAGTTGCCTCCTCAGAGCCTTGGTCGACTGGATTATTCACGCACTCCTTGATCTATTGATTGACAGTAGGGTCGACTTTGGGCTTGTACTGTCGATGGCTCTTGCCTTTGTTTAGCAGCAGGGGCTTGTCTTTCAGCCTGCTTTTTCCTTTGGAAACGTCTCCATTGAGTTCGACTCATTGGATTTTTTCCCATATAATTTTCAGATACGTGGCTCTTTTTCTCAAAGCGCACTTCAAGGCGATAGCTCATTAGGGCTTTCCCTTTGGCCTCTCTTATGACGCTAGTAGCATTGGATGGCACAGCAGCCATTTAAGGTTTAAGCCATGTTCCTTTGGGCGCAGTAGCCAACGAAACAAATGTTTTTGGCTTGAATTGGGCAGATTGCCTTGGATCTCTTCTGTTCCATTGGGCTCTTCCCCTTTCTAGCTACGATCTGGAAGTTTTCGACCCTATCGATCATTGCGCATGGGGCACAAACCAACTTGAGCGCCCTTATTTTTGCACCGGTACAGAAAACTCAGCAAATCCTCATCATCCCTAGGGTAAACGTTAGCTAAATTGATGTGTGGACTTTCTTCCAACATAGCATTGTCGGGAATTTCAGCAATGTCTACCATGTTAATGGCAACAGGTTCAACAAACAAGGCCTCTTCTTGCCTCAGGGGATCAGTGTCGATCTTTTATTTTTTGGCAGCGAACTTCAAACGCCGCTCTTGGAGAGACTTCTGGACTAGATCCCTTAAAATAAAATATTGAGAGGTTGTGTGACCAAGATAATTATGATATTTACAAAAACCTCTTTTTTGCCTTTGTTCTAATGGCAGCAATTTAGCATTTGGGAGTACTAAAATATAACCATCTTTAACTAGTAAGTCAAAAATCTCCTCACATTTACTAACATCGAAAGTGTATGTTTTTGCAGGAGTTCTAGAACTAGTTTCGACTGTAGAGCTTTTTCCTTTGGCAGGAAACAGCAATTTACATTCATATGATGGCCCTGATTTCAATTTAGCCACATCCACGTCTGCCTCTGTCGGCGACATGTAATCATACTCATATATGGGATTCGTGTCGTCGAAGTCGACATAGGCTACCTTCTCTTTCTTAGATTTAGCCTTAGTATGTCTAACTTTCTCTATTCGAAGGAGCTCAAGGTGTCGAACCCTGTCAGCCAATTGTGACATACTCTTAACAAAAGTTGGATCTATTTTCTTCCTAATAGAATAGTCCAAACCTCCAGAAGCCATTTGAACAAGTTCATGTTCAGGCACTTGGGTAAAACACCTCGCTTTCAAGGATCTAAACCTATTTAGATAGTCATCTATTATCTCAGCAAACTTTCTCTTAATGCTTAACAATTCAACTAGACTAATATTTGAATTCCCCTCATAAAAATGTTCGTGAAACAGCTTCTCCAACTTCGACCACGAGTCGATCGAATTAGGGGGCAAGGTAGTAAACCATGTAAAGGATGCTTTAGTAAGGGGTGAAGGGAAGTGTTTCACCCTTAAGCCTTCATAGTTTGCCATATCTCCCGACTCAGTCAGGTATCTGGTGATGTGTTCGACTGTCGATTCACCCGTTTCTCCCCCAAACTTGGTATACTTAGGTATTTTCCATCCTCTAGGGTTTTCAATCTGTAATATGTATTCTGACATGGGGAAGAATATGTCGGCATGGGCATTGTATTCATGCCATTTCTGGCCATAATTCTCTCGACAATGTTGGTTAAATTGTTCTCAACGACCAATTCTTCCTGTCGAACTTGGTCAAGGACTTGGTCAGCCTCTTGGTGTCTTTGCACTAAGACCCTAGGTGGGTTGACAACAACATTCCTACACAATATCTTCTTCTGCTGCCCCCATGTCTCCTTGTACATATACAGGCTGTCGAACCGGATGCAGCTGTCGGGCAACCGCTTGGGGGCGCCTAAGAAGTTACATAGACGTATTAATTATGCAATAATCTGTCGGTTTGTTTCAGCAGACTGCCTATTAGTCTCGACCGATTCTTGCACTATGGGATTGAACACATTTCCCATTTGGTTAGTTAACATGTTGACTATCTCATGGTTGTTATCATCCATTTGTTGCCTTAATACTGCCACAGAGGTAGTATTTAAGTGTTGTGCAGGTATTTCCCTATTTGCCCCTGATCAGTGATCTTTAGTCGTACATTCCAAGTAGGTTTTTGTGTCGTTTCTTATGTTTTCATGTGTTTTTAAGTCTTTTAATTATGTTTTCATGAGTGTTTTCTGATTAGGCTAAGCAAGTCATGTGTCCATGTTTTTATCATTTTTACCGTTTTTACCATTGGTGCGTGTGATTTGGTTGTTGTTTCAATGTGTTTCAGGCTCCTGTCAAGTTGGTTATCCGACACCAGTGCGAAGATGATCCAAGTGAAGAGAAATGCAGGAAAAAGAAGATATCAGAAGCCTGACACGGGTACCCGTGTCACACAACACGGTCCGTGTTCAGACCACTGAAGAAAATGTGTATTTGTGGTGGATCAGCACTGTGACACGGCCACCCGTGTCACACAACACGGCTCGTGTCGTGTCCACTGAAGGTGAAGAAAATGCATGATAAACTAGCAACCTGACACGGTCACCCGTGTCACATAACACGGCCCGTGTCGTGTCCACTGAAGGTGAAGAAATTGTATGATAAACCATCAACCTGACACGGTCACCCGTGTCACACAACACGGCCCGAGTCAGGGCATCCGAAGGCAAAAATCCTGATATTTTAACATGCTGACTTGGACAAGTTAGAGGGCAGTCTGGACATTTCACTTAGTATTTTGGAAGACTATTATATTAGATGCAAGTGGTTTAGGAAGAGGGCACTTTTGATTTTCGGGAATTAACGTATTGGAGAGAGCTTAGAGTGGTGATTCAAGGAGAAGAAGGATCGATCAAGAGCGGAAGCAATTGACGGTCCAACCTATCCAATCCCTATTGTAATGACTCCTGATCTTTATTCTGTTTTTATTTGTATTATGAACATGAGTGGCTAAACCCCGATGCCGGTGTCCCTAATTTGCTTTTGTAATGGCTGATTGAGTTTCGAAATATGAGTTTTTATGTTTAAACCTTATTCTTTATCGTGTGAAACGTTCTTAATGCTTAATCTGCTTGGAAAAACTGATTATTGATCGTAGTTAGGGTTGGCCTGATAAGCAATCCTAATCCTGTTCCATCACTATTATCATAGTAGATATTCCTAAGGAATTTGAATACCCTATGAATACCTGTTTTATGTCAGAACTATTGCTTGATATTCTTGCTTGGCATCTGAGGAATTAGGGCCAAGGGAGAATACCAAAGGTTTTTCTTCAAAGTAATTTTTGAAAAATTAACTCTAGGCATAGGGAAAGAAAAGTTGAAACATATCTCTTTAAAACAACGAAACGATTTGGTCATTGTATCGCAATTCATACACCTCCGGGGCATTATTCTCATCTTTGTATATCTTCTTCTCGCTATTTAAGTTTCTGTATTATTTTAGCTCGAAACAAACAATCAACCATTGCTTTTGTTCAATTGATATTCATTCTAAAGAACTTAATTCATTGTGCAGTCCTCAAGAGATCGACTTTGGGGTTTTTCCCACTATTACTACATCGATAAAATAGTACACTTGCTATTTTGCCGATCAGCCCCCACTACAGATCCTTGTAAATGGGCGTTAGCATTTTGCAAGTTATCAGACACTATTGCTACACTAGGGATCGACTGATATCCCGCCATTAAAGAATACGGTATTCCATAAGGGGGATTCGTAGCAGTACCAAATCGGGGTATCGTTGTGTTCGAAATGACACTCGTGGCCACCACAGACCCTGGACTCACTGGTGTGGTCTGGGGAATGGGAATTGATACTGAAGCAGTTGGCCCAGAGGCAATTGTGCTGCTTAAAGGGGGAAATGACGCTACTTGCGACACAACTGTGTCGGCAATACCCAGTGTCCTAGATGGAACTTCGTCTATGTTTGACGTGGAGGTATTGTTTGTCATCTTAGTTGTATGTTTCCTAGTTGGTGGTGGTTTCTTACTTGCTGAATTTCCACTTCTAAGTTTCATACACTTCTAAGATAAATTCTAATAAAACTCTAACACTTAGCACTGGGTCCCACCAGGTGTGCCAATTTGTTTACTGTAGAAAATGGTAAACAACCGTTGGTCCTTCCTAAGTCCTAAAACTAAGAGTTACTCGCGAGATCGACCAGTTGATCTCAAGACATGTGCTAAGATTTTCGGTGAGTTGCACTACTTCTGTAAACGAAATAACCTTGGTCCAGAAATGGTTCCCAGAGCCTAAGGGAAACAGTGCAATGGCTTTCCACACACGAAGGATTCTGACTATTGGTGACTCGTGAACAACAGTTTACGTTAAAATGTTTTGGTAAATAAGGCTATTGGTGACTCGTGACCAACAAGCAAATGAACAGAAGTAAATGAAAAAACAGTAAAGACAAAGCTAAACGTAAAATGATTGCATTGAAATAAAAGTATGGTAATTCACGTACATCAAAGCTTGCGTCACTTTTTCTTCATTTAGCGCGGAATTGGGCAGAGTGTTAGAAAGTAGTTTGAGAATACAAATGAACACCCCTAATTCTAAACATTCTAACTTATTTATAGTAATTACAGAAGTAACCGCTAAAGCTAATCAACGGATGAGATCCAATCTTCAGAAGCAACTTCCGCACACATTTCGCCATCAATTCAAAGAGCTTCTAACCCACGATCTTTTGAGGCAACCACCCACGATCTCCTCATTTTTTACTTTTCCCGCTCCGTGTCTTCAGAAGGAAACTGCCTTCAGATTCTGTCTATTTCCTTGAGGCACAAAAAATTTCCTAAGTCCACTAGCAAACAACTTCGACTAGTGCCTTCATCCAACTCAAACTTCTATCAATTCGACCATCATACAATGTGTTGACATGTTCTTGTTTTCAACGCTATTTTGCTCTTGTCGATATAGCTTGGCCTTCTGAGGCAGATTCCCAATCGACAAGCATTCCCTCTGGAGCTTCTGACTTAGCTTCATCAAAGTACTTTCAGAAGCTAACGTTATTTAAGGTTTGGTCCTTAAAGTGTAGGAACTTCTCCCCCTAAACCATGCCCTTAGTTTACTTTACAAATTTCTAGCTAACATCAACACCTCTTTTTCATCGTATCTCTCATGGTATAAAAACCTCCCTCTTATCTGGAGATACAACAGACATGCGATGTCGTCCAGGGTGATCGTCATCTCACCTTCTGGTAGATGAAATGATGATGTCTCATGGTTCTATCTCTCAATAAAAGCGATAATCATACCATGATTAACGGTAATATATCCACATAGCGCCAAGTCTTTCAACCATGAAAGGACCAAGAGCTCATCAAACAATGGCTCTGCGGGAGCTACAAATTTTTTTACCTTTCGCGCATGATTAATGATTTTCAGCGGATCACGTTCCTGAACGTTCATTCACACATGGTTTAAAAAAATCATTCAACGCAAATTAATAATAAAATAAATTCAACAAAAATTACTAGAGCAATTATAAATTTATACCTCTTCATCCCAGATATGTCTAGCAACATGGTACGAGTACAATGGTAGCAATGATAAATCAGAGGCCCTCCTCCAAAAATTTGAGGCGCCGCAGGTGCCTCCACAACTGTCTAGGCCTCAGGTTTCGTCTATGACTTAGACTTAGAAGTAGGTTGTGGGTGGGTGTTAGGTGCCTCGGGCTATGTGGCCTCTAGTGTCGGTTGGGAATCGGATGTCTCTCCTGTCTCAAATACCATCAGTGAGGAAGTTCCTCTACATGAGGACGGAGGCAGAGAGGGATGAACTGGAGAACCTTTCCTGCTGCGGAAGGTGGACGATTAAGTAGTTGTAGAAACTTGGACATCGGAGAAGGGTGAAGTATGTGCATTTGGCACAGCCTGTCCATAGGTAGAAGGAGTTTGGATTGCCTGACTCATTCTTTTCTGCACAAAAGCATGTTGTGCAAGCCTGTTATGCCTCAACCTAAATGGTATCTCAGCCATTACTCTTATAGAAGAACAAAACAAATGGTAATAATAAGACTCGGGTTCAAAAAAAATGAAAAAAAAATGTAGACTAGCTAAAGTAGGATCGCATTTCTGATTTTTGACTAAACGATGAAAACCAGAAATGCATCTCTGGTATGACATGCAACATTTTAACTTCGTCAATGGTAACTCATCCCCAATGACCGTAAAAAAATACATACCAAACATGTTTATTACTCCTAACATTGTAAACACTAAAAAATTTGAATTTGAACTTTCTACCTTAAACCACAAGTTGTAGGTGAAATTACATAAACTCCAAAAAAAACTCAAAAATAACATACAATGATGATGTTTGTTGCTTGATTTTGCTTGAACATTGAAGTTTAAGTGATGTTTGACGATTCCTTGTGAGCTTTTCACGAAATGGATTGATTTTGATACAATGTGATTTGAGAGGGTTGGGTTTTTAAGTATTGAGTGTTTTACTCTTCAATCTGTTTCTGAAAATGAGGAAGGGGAAGAGGCAATGCGCATTTAAGTGTAAACATTAACCAGAAATACAACTACGGTCTCAATTGTAAATGCATTTTTCGTCCGTATCTGCGTGTTAACTATGGTTCCTCTCACTCGACACTTGTGTGTATTTTGGGTTCTTTCGAAAATACAATTATGGTTCCACCCGTAATTGTATTTCGGGTTAGTCTTCAACTATTACACAGGGTCTCGTCCACCAAAATCCACGTACAAGTGTGTACAGAAATACATTTCTGATTTTCAAGGGCACTTTTGTATTTTTACGTGGTGCGTTAGAAAACTATGGGATGGGTTAAAAAATCTCTCACCATTTTCTTTTGGCCCATTCCTACTTTGCACCAATGTTAGGTAAGCCCAAAGAGAAATGTTGTTATCAATACTTCATGTTCCACCTTTACATTTTTTATTACAAACATAAAACTACTATTTGTGCTATTTTCTATAGGAATTTCTTTCCCCACCCTTACACCTTCTTAACCACCTCCGGCGAAATTCTATTTTTACCCCTAAAATTTGGAGATATATCTCCGAACGCACCATATTTTATTTTTCTGGGGTGTTTTCAGAGATGTGTGGTCGAAACAAAAAAATTTAAATCAAGGGTGTTTCGGAGATACATCTCTGAATTTAGGGGTTTACAATGACAAACACGGACAATCACCCCCTCATTCTCATTTCTTTCATTTTCTAACTATCAAACACCCCAAAACCTCCAAAATCTCTACTTTCTAACTATCATTTATACTTGATACAATTCACTCCAACTCTCCATTTAAACACATTGCAACAACGCTAAAAGCTTCAAATTTGAGTAAGTTGTTTAATCCTTTTTAATCTTTGTATGTGGAGTTTTAGTTAAGATTGTGTATAACATGTAAGAAGCATGTTTTTATGTGAAAAATATGAATTGTAATGTAAAAATATTATTAGGTTGAAGTTTTGGGTTTGGCAGTCATAGGTTTTTTCAGAGATGTATCTCTGAAAACCCCTCTGAGGAGTTTTGGAGATGCATCTCCGAAAAAAATGTCTAAGTTTTTTTTTCAAACATGTTCTTGTTTGTTCGCTTCCCTTTGATTAACGATTATTTGTTTTTCTAGTTAAATGGATTAAAACTCAAAATTATTTAGACTTGGTAGGCCTAGCCAAACTACATCCGCTCGACGAGAGAGAGTTGAACACGTTACAATCCGTCGAGAATGCGGTCAGATACCATGGGAGAAATTACAGGGAACATCGACTTCTGCTCCGAAGAGTATTCTTTCACACGCGTCCTCGTCTAGGGATTACGAGGAGGAACACGAGCGGGTTCACGTTCCGGAACTCGAAGATGTTCCAGAACCCGAGGAGGAGGGGAACCCATGTTTTCTTGGATGGTCATCTGATACCTCCCTCTTGATCTATTACACCGATTATGTCGCTGAATATGTTTTGGAGGGACATGTATATTATTTTTTGTTACACTTTTCATTGTAATGATTTACGCACTAATATATTAAAATTGGTATGAATTATTTATCTTTACATGAACGGTGGCCATTAAAGTGTGTGAACCACACGTGGAAGATCTCTGAGTTGTATCACCCTCGTGAGGCTAGGTTTACATAGGCTATTTTTGCCTCTGGACTTGTCAGCCTATATTATTCTGGTTACGACGCTATCAGCCTTGGCATGCAGGGGACATTTGTCAAGAGGTGGCACAAAGAGGTCATATTTCCACTTTCCTATTGGAGAGATGACGATCACACTTGATGACATCGCCTACCTGCTACAGCTTCCTATCAGAGGGAGGTTACTAAACCACTCCCAGATCAAATGTAATGATGCGATTGAATGGATGGTCGATTCTTTGGGAGCTCAACCGGAATAGGCATTTAAGTAGTGTTCCTCTACCAAAGGGCGCATGCCAAGTTCTCATTCCTTGAGGACCTACATCACGAGCACCTCTTTGCGGCAGCTGATTCTGAGTCTGAGGGAGGCAACTTATTTATTTTGTATCACTTTCAATGTGCTCTGAGGTGTTACTTCATGTTCTTGGTTAACACGTCCATTTTTTTGGACAAAAATGTCAACTACGTGGATGTAACATACCTCTGGTACTACATGGATTTGGATACAGTGAGGGAGTAGAACTGGGGACCAATTTTTTGGTATACATGTACCAAAAGTTGGATGAAGCCTCTAATTGGAGGACATGGCAGCTGTCAGGTTCTGCTACACTAATGGCGGTAATTTTCATTCCAACTATTAAAATTAATTTTAATTTTCTATTAATAACTATAATTTGTTCTTGCATGAATCTTATTTGTTTTTCAAGACTGGATCATTTCTCACTTACACCGCATCCATGGTTTTGAGCTAGATATGCAGTTTAGTGATGATATGCCTATAGTTGCTATGTATGTCCTTCATAGAGGGAACCAAGTTGTATTGTCGTTTCAGGTGTATCTGGATTGAACTCTCCATGATGACATCCTATGGACGTCGTTCGAGGATCACCGTGAGACTATCCAGTTTGAATTCATCTCAATGTCCTCTGGGTGGCTAGCATGTGGGAGTTCCACTATAGTTAGGTATTTGTCAGAGTGATGCATGCGGCATTTTGGTTGTATGAATCATACCCAGATCTCCATTTCAGGTTGCTTCCGAAACCATTCCCCGTCAAGATCTGGATGGCTATTTCAGGACTGGGAGCATTATTTTGTGCCATAAGAGTGTCGGATGGTGCAGACATCCAGCAGTTGGCACTGTGTTGAGGGATATGTGACCTGGTTCTTCACAGTGTCACATTCCATCATGACATTGGATGCTCTTAGACGGACCTAGGCCAACTCATGAGGAGATCTTAGAGAACCAGCAGGCGAGGATAACCATGTCATTAATCTTTTATCGATCTATCATCGGATACAGATGATTGGACGAGAGGCATTGGACATAGGTATCATTAACTAGAATGATCCGGGGGAGTGGCCATTGTAGAGAGGATGGTCAGGAAGACAGAAAGTGCGGCGGGATACAAGAGGCGAGAAGAATGGGGAGTAAGAATCGGTATGATGGGCTATATGCCTTCGTTTTTATTTCAGAATAATTTATTAACAATTATTGTATTTTTTTATTTTGAATAATTTGCTATGTCTATTATTATTTTTTATTTTTTATCATTTTTCAATTGTACTTTTTTATTATCGTTTGCATCTCCGAAAATATTATCGCATGTTTAAATATAACGTTAAAGTACAAACATTATTTTTGGAGACAAACCTCTGAAATTAGGGGTGGCAAAACGGGCCGCCGCCCTACCCCGTCCCCTCCCCGCCTTAAGCCCGCCAAAAAAAGAGCGGAACGGACATGCCCGCCAAGTATAATGGACTTAAAAATCAAGCTTGTCCCGTCAAGTTGGCAGGTTTGCCCGCCTATTTTTTTATTTTTTTATTTTTCATTTTTTATAAAATATTAATAGTTTTTTTAACATTTTTATTAGATTTTTCACTTTTTTTAGAACATTTTTTGTAATGCGTATTTTTAAGAAATTTCATTTAAAAAATATTGCATATATATTCACATATAAATGTATGAAATAAAACTATTAATAATTAGAATAACTAAAATTAACTAAAAAAAAAGAAACTTAAGACCGGATAGACTAAACGGATAGGTGCAGCGAGTTTTAGCAGGCGGCGAGTTTTAGCGGGACGAACTTAGGCAGGCGGCGAGGAACTTAGACGGGCGGCAGATTTTAACGTTTTAGCGGGACGAACTTAGGCGGCGGGGAACTTAGACGAGCGGCGGATTTTATCGGACGGCAGTCCCAAAATTCCAACCCAACTTACCGTTTCTTGACGGATGCGCGGGCTGGCCCAACGGACCACGGCCCATTTTGCCACTCCTATCTGAAATACCTTGAAGTACATTCAAAGATGAATCGCCGAATAATATTTTTGAATTTTCAAAAAAAAATCTACACCTAAGAAGTGTACAAAGAAACTCTCATTTCCTATTCCATTAGCAAAGCTATTACTATTAATAAATTGTTGTGAAATAGTAATTTAATCAATATTTAAGATTAAAAAAAAGCATTTTCTATTAAAATAGGACCGAACTTAACTTATATCATGTCTGGTTTTGTAAAGAAAAATTAATATCTACACAAAATAGTGACATGTTCTGAATCAAATCGATTCACTTTAAAAGTACATTTTTAGAAAGTACATTTTTAGAGTTTACTTTTTAAATATCATTTTAGGAGAATTTTTTTATTTCTACTGAAGTATCATTTTTAGAGTGTAATGTATAACTTTTCAACTACCCTTATTTTGTCTATTTTAGTAACATGACTATTCTCTGTGAAAGTGTTAAATATGCCACTTATTTTGGGATATTTTACCAGATATCATTCCTCACTCTATAATATAGACAAAATAAAATGGTAACTGTAGCTAACTCTTTATGTATGCAAAAAAATTCGCCACTAAGTACTGAGATTCTCCAATCACTGATTTAAGTTTTATACCGACTGACTAGAGCCATTTACAGAATTGTATAAACCTTTGGAATATTCAGCCGTACTTCCTTAAGAATCAAATTCAGATAATTTCAGTTATCTAATTAGCTTTCTAAACTGGTGCCACTCTGTACATCAGGACCTTTCTCTACGCCAGATACTTGAAGGTGTTCGGATTTTCTTGGTCCCTCTCCAGGTAGTCCCGGGTGATGAGATCTTCAATCCGTTTCTTGATTGCTTTGATATCAGGCTATAGATTCAATTCCAAAAATCGCAAATTAAAATGTGAAGAAAATAATTTATCTAACCGAAATTTATATAGCAATGAAGATTCTGCAACAAAACCTTATTTCCATTGACAACAAAAATAATTCAAGCAAGTTTTTACCTTGAACATGCGGCCCAACTGCTCAACACACTCCGAAACTAATTGTTGATGGCCCAGAACTTTCCTACTCTTCATAATGCGCACAATTGACGCATCAATAGCATATCGCCTGTCTTTGTCAACATCTTCAATAACCTTCTTCCTTTCATCAACAGGTGGTAGAGGGATCTATGGTAAGCAAAGGATTCAGATTATTTATTAATCGTACAAAGGACTGAACTAAATCTGACTACGGTTGAGAGTAAATACAAACCTTAATCCTTCTCATTTTATCAGTAAATTTGGAATTGAACATAAAGCTGTCATTTGGGGATATTGTTTTAGTGTTAGGCTCCTTAAGAAGTATCTTATATTTTGCACATGCCAGAGAATGAAGCAATCTAACTAGGTCATCGTGAGTCAAATTCAGCTGAGTCATAATCTCTGAGTAACTTAACTTATCCACAGTGTTGAATAATAGCAGGGCAGCAGCCTGTAAGACAATTTTCAAAATATTTCAATGTCACAATAATCAGCATAATAGAAAAGGATGAGTCTTAGAAAGAGAATTACCTGATAGGTTGAGACAATTAACTCAATGGTTTTTGGTTCAAACCTGCCAATGATGTTGCAAGTTCCCAGTGAGTAAATCCATGAAAGTTTTCTATGTTTTGTCCTTGTTTCATAAAAGCCCTTGAAAACTTCCACACACTTCACCTGAAACAAACAATTGACCATTTCAGTGTTAAGAATTGTCTTCACCAGAAAAACACTAATGGAAACTTAATAACTACTATCAGCAGTATGCTCCTACCATCTCTGATGGAAGGTTGAGATCAAAAGACTTATAACTCGGCCAAAATCCTGTGGTAAGAACCGTAACTGTAAGGTCAATTCCAGGATTTATATGAGAATTCTCATTAAGGTATTCCTGAAATTTCAACTGATGGTCCCTAGCCAACGTCAAGTCTACCACCTGAAATTGCATAATTAGAGTAAATCCTCAAATTGAAAAACTGAAAGAAAAAAGAGACGCCAAAGAGTTAGTTAGACTGGAAGCAAAGCCAACTGACCATTCCCTCCATCTTCGATGTGAACTGGCCACCACATTGCTGCTTTAACTTTGTCAAAATACACTTCTCATGGTCATCATTGGCACTTCTGTCGAAAAGTAATCTTCGGGCAAGCTTCTTCCTGTAAATATAAAACTCCTTAGAAGAGGTTCACAAAATAACAAGAAACCTAAACCATACGAGAAATGTGAATTTAAAATCTGACCTGTAAAATTCTGCAAAGAGATCCTTGTCACTGATGTATGCAAGCAGCTTGACTATCTGTAAAAATTAACTTAATCAGCATAAAGCATACTAATGCAAAATCTGAAAAAGAAAACCTAACCAGTCAAAAGCTACCTTCTCGAGTGTTTCTTCAATGGCTTCATCACTCAGCTTCTCACTTCCACCCTTTTTAAGGATATTATCACAGAATGAAGATAATAGCTCTGCACTGGAACTACCGGCAACAGTTTTATTGCAGAATACCTCAAATGCTTCCTTCAATGCCTGGAAATCAATAGATTCAGACAAAAGACATGATTTACTGAAAACAAATATTTCATTTGATGTGATGAACTCCCTAATGATTTGTCATAGTAGATGGACTTCTTGAATGAAATACAAGTACCGGCAAGAAAATAAGGACACGGTATATAACATAAGAAATTTATCAACTACCATACTAATAACAAGTCACTATGAAAGACACAACCCCCTTCTATTCATCACTCAGTAAATGATTCCTTTATTTACAGTTTTTTACTAACTCTTCTCCCTTTCCCATTCTATTGTTGTATGTTATTCAAAGAAGCATCAACATACCTTGTGGAACAGTGTGTGATTCATAAAGCAATTACTAACGTATGCCATATATTTGTCATGGAGCTCTATGAATTTTCTGACAAGGACCTGCAATTAAACATGATTAACCGTAAGACATTTACTAGCTATTGTAACAATAAAATAAAATAAAAATAGTGAGTGTGGGGACTTGCTTGATCCTGAACGCCAGAACCGCTTGTAGTTTTCTGAAGAGAATAAAAATGAAAAGTTGTCAGCAATTAGAAAGAATCAACAGGTTTGAACAAATTTAGATTCACTAGCGTTATTAGAAATGTAGAAGGGAATACCACAGGAACACTTTGTTACATCAACAATGAATCATGCCAACTTTTAAAATTCTGATTCTATCTTGATTGAAAATTTGTTACATATAAACTTTTATACTAATGTAAGTTAAATCTATTATAGCCAAGCCATGTCCTAAAATTATTAAAATTGGCAATATCCCTATTATAATGGGGTATCATAAGCTAATATGAGTAATAACAGCATGCCAAGTTAGAAAATGTAAAAGATAAGGCAGAGGCTCATACAGTTTTAGGGTTTCATACCCTTTTTTGGCTGGGCTTTGGTTGGGGTAACGTGACCCAAGTTCCTTATTCCCATTTTCAAAAAAAAAATGGCATTTTATGCTACAGGAGGAAGCCACAAATTTGGCGCCAAATAAAATCTGGCATGGCACCGCCATTTGACATCACTGGTCACATGCGCAAAAAAAGACATAGAAAAACTCATGGCATAGCTAGCTTAAGCCATAAACAATGATCTATCAGATAACACCGAAGGCAACCAGTCCACTAAACACTTTGTAGGTAACATGAAGCAGAAGATAAAATACTAAAACAGTGAGATTATTCAGTCATGCACTAAACCTGATTGCTAGAACTTTCTTCAGCCAGTTGAACCAAAGTTGTACCCTCATCTGTAATATGCTGCAATCATTCGACAATCATAATACTTCATTAGAGAAAGACTAGAAACAAAGACAAAATCTAAACATATAGCAATAGGCAATGGCGTAAGAAAACCAACCTGCTTGAATACATTGGCAACAGGATCCAGACCTTTAGGTATTTTATGATAAAGTCTATACATCCTAGAGAGATCATCCACCTAGACGTTAAGCAATTCAAGAATTTAATGAACCAAATATGCATAGTTAAAGGACGAATTAGTGACATTTTGGTAAAGAATGCCAAATAAATGTTTTTGCAATTTGATTTTGCATGGGTATTGTAAAGTAGAATGCCAAATATGCATAGATAAAACGATGAATTAGAGCTATTTGGGTAAGAATGCAAAATCACTGTTTTTGCAATTCAATTTAGGGATACGGCTAAGGTTTAACCATGGCTCACCATTTTGTATTGATTCAGGATTGGATAAGAGAATATAAGGTCACTAACTCAATGGCATATTATTTAGTGCGGAATGACAGAAAAAAAGGGTTTCTTTTACATTTAAGCAGTGAAAAATCTATAATGAGATTAAACTGAGAAGACCACAAAACATAAATGTAAGATAAAGCAGTCAAATACCTTATCATCTCTAAGCAAAGCACGGCAGCCTGAGTGCTCTTTCTCGAGTAATTGATTAGCACGGTTTACCAGCAATTCGTGTTGCACTTTCTGTTAAAACCAAAAGAAAATATAATATTTAAATGTGGTTTTGCGCAAGAGGGAGTTTGTGTCAAAGGTAAAGAATCATATTTCCAGGAATGATATTCTTGGGAATACTAGTACAAGAAATATTAAACCGGATGCAATTAACAAGTACTAGATCAGTACAATTTTTTATTAAAAATAAGTAGAGCACAAGTATTTTTCATTCTGATGTCCGCTTGCCTTGACTTGAAACAAACACAATGCAACGGAGATTGATATCATAAATAAAGAATATATATGGTATTGTAAAATTTAATGACTATTTGTTAATTATTAGTATTAGTAACATTTACTTTGCATACTTCATGATCACTGTAATAGCTCATGAAAAATAGTCTATCTATCAAAATAATAAAGCATCCTAATGATTGTTAGGATGCTAAATGAATGATGTCTAATAAAGATACACATATAAATGGAGTTGAGCGTATTTAACAGTAACATTCACTTTGCACACTTAATGTACTCTAATAACTCAGATAACATGGTTTATTTGTCAACATAAAGAACTACAAGTGTCATACAAAGTGTCCTAATTATCATCATTGTGATTTAATGATGTCTGCTGCAACTGCACAGATGAACGGATCCAACAAAAAAAGGGGGGAACTGAGAACTTATAGCGCTTCATCCAATAAAATTCTAAAATGAAAACAAGATATAAAAAGTCAGATTTACACTTACTTCTACCAGTTTCTGCTCAGTGCTAGCATGGAAATAATGAGACACTCTCTCTTTCTCTCGTTTCAAACAATCCTCAGCCTGTGCAATTTCATAGATAAAAATTGTTAGCACACTAGCAAGTAGCACTTGCATTGCACTATATATATTTTTAATATTTAAACATATTAAACAAGAAATAAGAGAGGTTTTAAAATTTTGAAAGTGATATACAAGATATTAAAATTATATAGATGTTGATACTTTTGAAATTGAGTCCGACGGATATGTGTAGACCAACACTTCAAACTGAAGGCATGGCTGGTGTGTTTGACATGTGCCAGTGTGAGACATCAAAACATGTGATGTGGCTACATTCAATAACTTCCATTTTCCAAAAATTGGTGTCTGTCAAATTTTGTTTTTGGCCACATTAAGTTGTTTTTCAAAATAATTTATTATGTGGTGAAACCTTTTAGACATTAATATTCACAAAATGTACTATTGACTAAAAAATATTAGATTTGGTGAATTCTAGTAAACACTCAGATTTAATAGCTAGATGTATCTTGTTTGTGTGGATTTGTGGTGCATCCAAAAATCCAGACAAACAAGATACAGCTAGCTAACTCCCAAGGCTTAATGCAAACAGACTAACCTTTAGCATGTAATCTGGGCAGGAGTCAGACTCAATCCAGATTGTAGCCTTACTTCTGTAGTAATCGGCAGTATCCTCAAGCATCTGGACCTCAAAATCATTTTCATAATGCGTCATATTACTCAAACCAATCTCAACAAATATATCAAGAACATTTTTCAACAACGATCTATCAATTTGTTCGCCTTCCCGTTCTTTGTCAATCTATAACATGAAGCAATAAACCTTGGTTATATCATATGGATCATCAGCAAAACAGTAAATCATCACAATGTAGAGTGATGAACTTACAAGAGTAATCACAGCTTTAGTAGCATTAGCTCGCACCTCCATGTAAACCTGTTATTTGTGAATTTGGGTGCATTAGAATAATAAGTAATGATTGAGAGAGACAATAGTATTGCCCATCAGCACATGATCGTAGACAGACACGTTTTACCAAATCTAAGCAATAAAAGACTGACCAAATCACGGAAGGCAGAGAGCCCAACTTCATTGAGTGGAGGCAGGGAGCGTCGTGCTACAAAGTAGCGATCAAGATAATGGAAGAAGCGTGAAAGCCACCTAACCAAAACCTTATGGTTTATCCATCTCTGGACAAGCTCCCTCAGCATGAATTCATCGTGCTTATCTCTTACAGAAGACAAAACCTAAAGAAAATAAGAGTATTAAAAACAGAAACAGTAATTCATATATAACAAAAGAAATTCAAAGAAACTTGACAACAGTAAAGTGAGAAGAAAAAAAAAACCCACAGTCGATCTAATGTACTGCACAAAAACCCCCTTGTATCTGTCATACAGTTCCTGTGAATAGTCCTGCGGCGGCTTCTGAGTACACATGTTATAAATTGTTCTGTGTTGGTCGACTTAAGGAAAAACAATCAACAAAATCCAAAACTAATCATCATATAGATAATACGACAAAGTAAAGAGTCAACAACAGTTACTGAAATCCATTATTATTATCAGGATACGTGTACAACATCATGTATTCCTCTGAACTGAACTGAGTTTTTGATGTTCCTTCCAGAATTGTCATCAATTTCTTAATCCCATTCTGCATATAGGTCCAACCTTGTTCTAACTCAACCAATTTCCTGTCCGTCATGGCTGCACAAACATCAAAACTATTCAGACTATGCAACATTCAAACCAATACTAAACCCTAACATCACAAAAAGAATCGGCGTGATTTCAAACAAACAATGCACGTCACAAGTATATCAAATAATAACGAACAACATTGAATCATAAACCCTAAACCATAACAGAAAAACAACGAGAGAGCGATTAACAAATAGAGTCATAAACCCTAAAATATAACGAGAAAGCGATTAACAGCGATGTTGAAGAGTTCGATGGAGTAGAAACCCTACCTGGTGCGATGAATGAGAACGATCGATGAAGGTGTGGATTCAAAAGCAATAGGGTTTTGGCGGTGAAAAGTGGTTTTATGCCTTGTTGTGTAAATAGTTGCTGTGATTCTTCAGAAAAGGGTTTAAATAATGAAGAGTTAAAGCTTATTGGGCTAATGGGTATAGAAAATAGTGAGAGATGATATAATTTGCTCTATTTTTTCTCGCATAAATTTCTATCAGTTTGTTGGATTTTTTTTTTAGCGTCGCTTTTTATTATCTTTTTTTTTTTCCTTCTTGCTTAAGGCAAGTGTATAGTCTTCTTTTTAGTCCGCGTTTAATAAATAAATATTTGATTTGATTACTTTTACTTTAATTATATATATATATTATATATTATACTCCTTATATTATACATTATACATATACTTTAAGATTTATATTTATATAATTTATATAAAATAATATTTTTTTATTTGTGGAAAGTGAAAAAATAATAATGAATTTAGTTCTTATTTGAGATGTTCATTAAAATTGGATTTTGCTTTTTAAAAGTAGCTAGATAAATTTTTATTTTAAGAAACTAAATCATTATTTTAGATTCTGATTAACTTATAAAAATTTGGCTACCCTAGTTTACTTTTTCACCCATTCCAACCGTAACAATTAAAATTATTAAAAACTATTGTATATGTGTGTTTGCTTTTTTAATATCTACATCATACAAATATATATTTTTATTTTTATTGAATTTTATTTTTATTTTAAATTATTCATAAAATAATTAAATAAAAATATGTAAACTACCAGTTATTGAAAAAGAAATTAAAAATTAAAAATTAAAAATTAAAATTACAAATTATATTTAAATAAAAATATTACATTAAAATTATGTTTTCTCTTTATATATTATAATATATATTTAATTAAAAAACATAACAAGATATATATTTATATATAAATTTCAAAAAAAAAACTCATAAATTAACTAAATAAACTCAGTTTTGTATTAATAAAAAACAATAATAAAAATCATATCAAAAAATATTTATTATCATATTTTTAAAACTAATCTTAAAAATAATGTTATTTTATATACGTGTATATGAAATTAGATATTAATATTAAGGGTGGCAAACGGGTATGACCGTCCCGTTTAAACTCGTCCTGTAAAAGTCTGCAAAAAATGGGGGTGGGACGGAGAAACTTCGCAGACATCATACCTTTTAAGCCTATAAACATAACAATTTATGAAAATGCACATGCCCGCAAAAATCCTCGTCGAAAACGGAACGGGGCGGGACGATCATATTAGAGGGTGAAGGCCTAAAACCTTGGTCCGTCCCGCACTAAAATGCGAGGCAAAACAGGCATACCCAACAGTTCGAGCTCGTTTTGCCACCTCTAATTAATATCGGATGGAAAAAAAAATCTTTAAAAAAAAAATCAACTCATATTCATTCTTTCGTTTCTCTCTTTTTCTTCATTCTTATTATTATTATTATTTTTACTAATGAAGTAAAATGATATGATTAAATTTATATCTTTTATGTGATGAATTTGATTTGTGGTCTTGAATTTTCTTTATTTTTTTGGTAAGAAGAAGGATCGAAACCCAAAGAAGAAGAAAAACTATGTAACACCAACTATAGGGACTAAAATACCTTCTAAGTCAATCTTTTAAAGCCTCTGCAAAAAAATTGGTGCCTCCTGATAAATTAAGATATCACTCTTCAATAACATACTCTCTCTTACAAGCAAGTTCATTAGCACATCCATTTGTCTCCCTATGCGAATGAGAAATTTCAAGAACATCAATCTTATCCAACAAATAAAGATTTTGGATCTCTAAATTCTAAAAAGCAAATGTATTCTTATTTGCCTTGGATATAACATCAGCAACAACTTTGCAATGTGAATTCACTTCAACCTTCTAAAAACCATACTCGATAATAAGTTTAAGCATTTCATACAAGCCCCATGATTCTGCCATTAAAACACTATAGTGGCCAATTAATTTAGAGAATCTCTAATCCAATTGCCACTTGTATCTCGAATAATCTTGCCACAACCTCCTTTTCCATTATGACTCCACGATCTATCAATATTTAGCTTAATAAATAACCCGATCATTTATCTTCATGGCCTTCAAATACTCTGAACCCTACTGTCAGTATGAGCACTAGGGTTAAGAGGTTTGTGATAATTATCAATACGATTATCCTTATTCCTCCATGACCAGATCGAAGAGAGTTTCTTTTTACATCTATTGGTCTTCTTTCGGGCCTCTAGCGGAAAAACCCAAAATACCCCCAACAATCAGATATGTGTATCCGAATGCACCGTATATGTCAAGAAAATGTGTGTTCTCATGTGCATATCTGAATTCATTTTATTTTGTCAAAAAATGGTGTCTTCGGATGTGCATATCTGAAGTAATTTAATTGTTTAGTTGTTTGACAAAACATCATAACCCCCCACACAAAACTCATTTCAAACCCCAAACCACCCACACAAAATTTCTACTCAAACTTGAAATTCCAACTCATTTCAACTCCTTTGTACTCGTTCCAACTAATCTATTCATTCCAATTAATATCCAGAGCTCCATATTTGAGTAAGTTTTCTCCATTTATATTTTATACACTTTACAATGCTATAATAGTATATTAGGTTAGTTATAATCAATTATGTTTTGTAGGTTGATGTTAGAAAAGTTAAATGTTGGTGATAAAATAAGTTTTTTTGGATGATTTAGGGCAAGAAGAATAAGTTATTCGAAAATGGATGTCCGCATGTAGTTTTGGATGTGCACGTGTGAAATCCCCTTTGACTAGTTTCAGATGTGCACATTTGAATTCTTGCCTGAGTTGAAATTTTTTAAAACAAGTATATTAACAATTATTATTTTTTAGTAAAATGGCTGACAATCAAGACCCGAACAATCGATTGAGACAAGGCAAACTAAGCCAGACTACTTCTGCTCGACGAGAGAAAGCTGAGCAGCAGGTTAACAAGCCTCAAGGACATGGTCAGGTACGACTGGAGGAATTGCCTGGAGGTTCTACATTAAGCGAATTTCATTCAAGGATTATAATTTACAGGGATATTGTAACACCCGCTTCTAATTCCCCAACTATATATATATATATATATATATATATATATATATATATATATATATATATATATATATATACAATCAGAGTAAATAGAATGCATAACAAGAGAGTATCACATGATACTTCTTTCAATATTAAAATCTTACATGCACACTAGTCATAATTATAACACATATTTGAATCTCATGCTTTAGAATGATTCATGCATTTTCACAGCGGATCATTTAATATTCACAGATACTATCATTGATTGCATCTCATACTATAATCATTAGATGAAAAAGTAATGAATCCATCATATAACCAAGTCATCAATTCATGCATCGGCACCAAGGTCATATCAACATAGTATCTCAATCATACAAATCAAAATAGATGAGAATACATAACAAATCTCATCAAAGCAGAAATCCAGATAAATCTCGTGTTACATGACTAGAGAAATGACTCAACTACCTAGTAAAGGATAAACTAGCTAGACTCCTCAACTAGTCTCGTACAAAGCATCGCTATCCTCGGAACCTGCACGTTACCCACATAGAGGCAACATCATAACAGAAGGGTGATAATTCATGTCATTATCCAAAAGTATATAAATGGAAATAATATAGAAACAAGATCTATTCACGGATTCCGCACACTTCAAGTGATATTACAAGATAACATGATTATACAAACATTCCAAGTATAACATATTCATATTTATTACACATAGCATAATTGTCATCCATACGATTAAACATCACAATTTCATTTCATACGTCGCATATTCAATAATGAATCATGTGACAACAATGAAATGTAACTCAATATGCATGTGGTACCATTCTTGGGAACATTTCGTTAACCCCGCTTCCGATTCATTATCATAGAATCCAAGCCACTTCCGATCCGGACAAGACCAAAAGCCTCAACTACTTATCCCCAATGGGATCGAGCCAAATGTGAACCCAATGTTTCACCGCTACTTATCCATCATGGGTCGAGCAAATTGTGAACCCAACGTTTCGTCGCTACTTGTCCACACAAGAATCGAGCCAATTGTGAATCCAAAGTTTTACCGCTACTTATCCACACAAGTATCGAGTCAAATGTATGCATGTACAACTCATCAAGACGACATATGCAAATTAAGATTATTCATAAAACCTCAATTATCCAAGCATATCTTCACCATTCAACTCATGTGAATTATCCATCAATTGCACATCATCATATTCCAACAACAAAATCATTACATGTATCATATATATATCATCACATATAACCAATAACATTATGACATATCATTCCACCAATGTTATTCACAACATTCAATTAAGAATAACACGCACTATATTCAAGTAATCATCCATACATTAAAATAGTATTTGAACTAATCCAAAGCACATTGAATCACGATCGAATCAATTAATCACATACATGAAAATACTACAATAAATATAATCATATAATGTTTCATGTCAAAAGATCCTAAAAATAACATTTTTCATTCCAGGTCACGCTAAGCCCAGCCTATCGCGCTAAGCGCACCTCCCTGAACAAACAAACCCAAAAGTCATAATATTTCGCGTTAAGCAAGCTTCTCATCGCGCTAAGTGCGGTATGCGATACTGCACTTTTCTGCTACGAACTAGCTTATTTCTTCCACGAAATTACCACATAAAACTCATTCTAATCAACCAAATAACATCATTAAAGGGTATCCTAACATGTTTCTAGTCATGAGTCATCATTCTAAGTTGAAGAACATAATTTTCTTTCAAACTCTAACATTCAAAGATTATAGAAATTGAAATTGAACAACCTAACATATTACTAATCATTATCCACAATATATAATCAAACAATAAAATGGATTCTCCCGCTTACCTCTTGAAGATTCCTCTTTTAGGGTTTCCTCTTCACTTCTCTTCTTTCTCCTCTTTTCTTCTCTTCGCTCCTTATTTCTCTTCTTTCACCAAATGACAATTCTAATTATGATTTTCTTCTAACCCTTTACTAACTAGGATTGTCTTATTGGGCTTAATACTTAACACCTCTTAATTACTTCCATTCATAATTTTAGGCCCAATACCAAATAACCACAATTCTACTCAATTATTTAAATAACACACATATTCAAATTATTTAATTTTTATTTAAATCACTCAATTAAATTAATTATCACATAATATAATAAATAAAAATAATTAATCATTAGCTATTAAAATCGGGACGTTATAGATGTTGTCTCATTCAACCCCATCTCATTATAATCTAGGGGGCTAGCATGTTGGTCGAATCTTATGGTCAGGTATCTTCTAGAGCGGTGCATCCATCAATTTGGCTATGTATAAAAGATATTGATATCTCTTTTTTAGGCTGCTCCCGACACCATTTTTTGTTGGGAACTCGATGGCATTCACCAATAATTCCTCTTATTCATATCTTTACGAGGCTTGGCTGAGACATTAAGCTTAATTCAATCATGCATATTAGAATCGTAAAAAGCAACCTTAATGCTAGCGGAACACATTTCTCCCAGACCTTCTGAGCCAGCTTGCAATCTCCCAACGTATGAATCGAAGTTTAACATGCATTGCCATGTAGCTAACAACATGCGTCACCAAAGCCACAAACACTTCTACTGAAGTTTGACAACAACCTATCATGGTTGAAAAGCCATATGAAGCTTTTCACCCTTTTCGGCACATGAAACGACCAAATACCTTTCCAAATGTTATTCAACGCCTCTATATCCTCATACTTCAGCTTACAATACATGCTGCCAACTACTAAAGAGCCATCTTCTTCACTTGCTACCATTAAACTATCTTCTTCATGATCCACCATAATAATAACTATTTTGTTTGAGATATTTTAGAAATTATTTCATGTTCGTGATTTTGTTTTATGATTTGTGATGCATTTAGTATGATTAAACATAAATATTATACGTTTGTTAATTTTATTTATTGAATGTGATAATTTGTTATTAAATATGTTATTAGAAAAACTTTAACAGTAACAAAAAAAAATTATTAAGGTTGATATGTGAATTAATTTTTTTAAATGTGAGTGAAAATGTTTTTGAAAAAAATTGTTTTTTATAAAATAAAATAAAAAGATTAGCGAGTCACCCTGTAATACGGTGGGAGAACTGACTTTTTTTGTTTTTGTTTTGTTTTCGCAAAACATGTTGCAGTTGGCAAGAGTCGCCACCGACTATTCTTTTATCCAATAAGGAAAGGCTGAAAAGAACAGGAAATACCTTAATAGATTTTGGGTTCGGGGGGTAACTTATTCAAATGAGAGATATTAGCACCCTTTGTATGCATGGTTCTCCATGGGCTCTTAAATGCTTAGTTCACCTTTTTTTTACTTGCTTTTTGAATGTGTGTGAATATATGAAAATATTTTGTAAAAGTTTGACTTTGTAATAATTCGTGTAAGAATGTATAAGTGTTTGTTTCTAAAAATATTTTTGTAAAAGTTTGACTTTGTAATAATTCGTGTAAGAAAGTATAATTTTTAGTTTAATTTTTAACGCAATCCAACTGCAACAATTAAAATTATTTACCATATATGTTTTTTAAATATCGACTGCATACAAATATAAAATATATTATTATTTTTATTTAATTTTAATTTTATTTTAAATTATTTATAAAATAATTAAATAAAAATATGCAAACTACCTATTATTGAAAAAGAAATGAAAATAAAAAATAAAAAATAAATTTAAATGAAAAATATAACATTAAAATTATATTTTCACTATATATATATATATATATATATATATATATATATATATATATATATATATATATATATATATATATATATAAAAATTAAAAAACATAACAATATATATATTAATTAAGGTTACTATTTTTTTAATATATAAATTTCACAAAAAAAAATCTTATTTGTATTAATAAAAAATAATTATTAATATGAAATGTAACTTCAGTGAAATCGTATAAAAAAATTTATTACCATATTTTAAAACTAGTCTTAAAAATAATGTTATTTTATTAAATATATGTGTAAATAAAATTAAATATTAATATATGATAAAAATAGAAGATTTAATCTTTAAAAAAATAAATCAACTCATATTATTTTTTCATTTCTCCCCTTCTCTTCATTCTTATTTTTATTATTATTATTTATTAATGGAGTAACATGATATGATTAAACTTATATCTTTTATGTTTGATGAATTTGCTTTGTTGTGTTGAATTTTATTTATTTATTTATTTGGTAACAAGGAGGACCAAAGCCCAAAGAAAAAAAGCTACGTAACACCAATTTTGTGGACTAAAATCCCTTATAAGTTAATCTTCTAAAGCCTCCGCAAAAACTCTGGTGTTTCCTGATAAATTTGGATATCACCCTTTTATAACCTACCATCTCTTGCAAGCTCATTAGCACAGCCATTTGTCTCCCTATGCGAATGAGAAATCTCAACAACATCAATCTTATCCAGCAAATAAAGAATTCGAGTCTCTAAATTCTAAAAACCTAATTTATTCTTATTTGCCTTAGATATAACATCAACGACAACTTTGCAATCTGAATTCACTTAAACCTTCTGAAAACCATACTCAACAATAAGTTTAAGCATTTCATACAAGTCCTGTAATTTTGTCATTAAAACACTACATTGGCCAATAAATTTGGAGAAACATTTAATCCAATTGCCACTCGTATCTCGAATAATCTCGCCACAACCTACTTTCCCATCATGACTCCGTGAGCCATCGACATTTAGCTTAACAAATAACTCTTTCGGAGGACACCATCTAATTAGATTCACCAACTTGGGACTCCCCATAACCCGATCATTCATCTTCATGACCTTCAAATACTCTAAACCATATTATCAGTATGAACAATATGGTTAAGAGGTTTGTGATCATTATCAATATGATTCTCCTTATTCCTCCATAACCAAATCGAAGATAATTCTTTTTACACCTAATAGTCTTCTTGTAGGCCTCTGGCAAAAAATCTAAAATACCCTTAAAATCAAATATGCATATACGAACGCACCACATTTGTCAAGAAAATGTGTGTTCGCATGTGTATATCCGAAGTCATTTTATTTTGTTAAGAAAAGGTATATTCGAATGTGCATCTCCAAAGTAATTTAATTGTTTAGTTGTGTGTCAAAGGGACAATCGTAGGGTCATTGAATGCAACATGTGAGGATACCTTAAGCAATTCGAAGGGACGATCATCACTTATTCGTAGGCAACAATCGAGGGACGAGATCACATATTCATAGGCAACATCGAGGGTCATTGAGGGACCATGATCTTTGTGATGATTTTGAATTGAGGGACTTTGCTAATGGTATCCCTATGTTTGAGGGACATGACTGTTTTAATTCGAAAGACAACAAGAGAGAGTACCTTAGGGGGTGCAAGTGTGAAAGTAATTTGTTGATTCAGATATTTTAGCTAGATTATTTAAGGTGATCTAACATTAATTTTAAGATCTTGTCATACAATCCTATTAGCCATACATCTAAGTAGTTAATATATATATATATATATATATATATATATATATATATATATATATATATATATATATATATATATATATATATATATATATATATATATATATAGGAAATAAAGGTGTGGAAAGTAAAAGTGCGGGAAAGTAAAGTCCTAAGCTATTACATGTCTTTGGGGCAGTTACATAATAGAGGTGCGGAAAGTAAGTGTCCTAATCATCTATTACATTCCATGAGCAGATACATAATGATAAAAGGAACATGCGTAAAAAAGTATACATCCTGGAAGAAGTTACAATAATATGCGCGGAATAGATAATCGGAATAAAGTCGAGAGAAGTTTGAAAAAAGTCAGTGAAAAATATTGAGGTTAATTGAGTTAACCTAAATATTATATGAAAATCAGGCAAATCGGAAACCATAACTTATTTAAATTAAATAACCTAAATTAATTAAGAAAATAGAACAATAAAGTTAATTATTTACTAATCCTAATTATCTAATTAATTAAATTATTTTACTAATTATTAATCTAATTAATTAACCAAATTAACCTAATTAATTAAATAAATAAATTATGAAAAATAAATGAAAAATAGGTTATAAAATAGAAAAGGAGTGAATACTGGAAAAAGAAAGGAAAATGGGGTCACTGAGATTCGAACTCAGGACCCCTGGGTTACTCACTATGCCAAAAATGACCTACGAAAGTGCTTTTTTTGGGCTTTAAAAGCGCTTTTAAGCGTTTTCGTAGGTGGCGCTGCTAAAGGTTTTAGCAGCGCTTTTTGTTTAGAAAAAAGCGCTTTCGTAGGTGGCGTTGCTAAAGGTTTTAGCAGCGCTTTTTGTTTAGAAAAAGTGGTCTACCTATGAAAGCTTTTCAAAGCGCTCATAGGTAGGAGAAAGCGCTTTTTTCTTGAAAAGCGTTTTCATAGGTGCCTTCAGAATGCATTAAAGGCATTCTAAAGTAGCCCTAAGAAAGCGCTTTTTAAGAAAAAAGCGCTTTCGTAGGCCTACCTATGAGAGCGCTTTTTGGTTAAAAGCGCTTTTTGGTTAAAAGCGCTTTCATAGATAAGCCTACGAAACCGCTTTTGAGCGCTTTTTGTTTAGAAAAAAGCGGTTTCGTAGGCTTATCTATGAAAGCACTTTTAACCAAAAAAACGCTTTCATAGGGTACATATGAGAGCGTTTTTTGGTTAAAAGCACTTTTATAGGTTTTCTACTGAAAAATCAAATATTTTAAAAAATTCTAAACCTGCATTTTTTTGCAGCAAACCTGTAATTCTTAAACCGGTAATTTACAATCTTATATAGAAATACCAATATATATCAGTGTTATCCAAATATCAAATGTAAATATTATATACAAATACCATTATATACCATTCATATCCAAAATATATATAGACCACGGTAATTCAATAAACATGTTTTTAAACGTAACAAAATCAACCCTAACAAATCAGCTATATAACACTAAGTAATTCAATCCTAATGTACATATATATCCAAGGTCCTGATCCTGCAAGATATGAACATAATACAACGGTTTCTCTACATCGCTTACCAACCTCTCGAACATTTTGGGACAAGCGTTAAGATCTTCTTCAAGCGCTTTTGCAATTTTTTCGACTCGATCATAATCGTATGTATCTGTGCAATCGTCATTTGAAACATAGGTCCTCTTATCCCCCGATTCAACATTCCCGTTACTTTTCTCACCATGCATATTTCAACATGTATAAATTCTATCAATTCCATACCAAATTAAATGTGATGCCAACTGAACTGCGTCAATCCGGTTCCCATAACAGCAATACAAACAAGGACATGTCATTCGATTGGGGTCTTTGGCGTGCGCAACAGCAAACTTAACAAACTCCAAAACACCATTCTCATAGTCTTTCGACAATCGATTGGAATACATCCATGTCTTATCCATATCAACTAATTAGTGCACAAAACAGTATACTGCGTTTCTGTCAAAACGCAAAGAATACACGGAATGGATCCGTATCAAAACAACGCAACATACGAAAGGCAATTTAAGACAAATTTATCACAATACCAGTAATTTGAGGAAGAAATTTACCTCGGATTTATCGAACTTAAAGAAACGCGGAGAATGAGCGTCGTACGTCAAATTAGGTCGGGAAACGCTGTTAAATCAAAGAAAAGAAAACTCATATTATAAAAATTAAATAGGATGAATGTACATGAACATTTCACTAAACGACATGAATGAATGTAAGTGAAACTATCATGATAAACCAACGGCAGTTACCAAAACTATGCTACAACCGATTTACTCATTATTCTCAACTTAAACATGTAGCAGCACAAACTCATTATATTGAAACTTCTCTGGATAACATACTAACAATATCTGAAACGCTTCATCCACTCAAAACCAGTAAACATAAATTATTTGTAATTGTCAAACATCTTACATGTTTTGGCACTGTTCTTTTTGTTATCTTTTGAAATTTGAATCCATGTTGTTGATTCTTGTTGGGGTTTGAGCATATCTATTGAAATTATCAGAGCTACTTGTTATCAAATAATAATTTAAACTAAACTTATTTGATAACTTCATTCATGTATCTTACAAAGTCATTTATTTATTATTTAATGCAGAAGTAGGTTTATAGCATCAGATTTTTCACAACCATACTACAGTTGCTGATTCCTCAATTAATACAGGAAATTTCAAGAGAGCATCATCACTTGTGACATTGATTAGTCTTGGTCACTAACAGACTTATAGTTTAGTTGTTGTTGTTTTTGTAAGGTTTCAAATTGAGAGAATTTCACTAACAGCATACTAACACCATGGAAGAAGAAGAAACCTTTCTCCATTACTAAGTAAATAGTCTCCATTTACTTTTAGTGGGGAATTGTCCCATGGTAAGACAATTTTAAGTATAAATAAAGAAGAAGAAATCCCTTTATCTATCCCTAGAAATCGGAACAGGTTGCATGCATATGTAACTAAACGAATAGAGACGGAACAGAGAATGGAAGAAGAAACTTACCAAGCTGGACAAGAACGCAGTGAACGGCGGCGACGGTGCAAGATGAAGGCAGTAGTGAACAAACGCAATGAACGCAACAATGGGATTCTGGAAACGCAACAATGGGATTCTGGAAACGCAGAATGGGATTTTGGAAAAGAAATCGTTTCCAGGGTTGTTATTTTATGTTAAAATAATCTACGAAAGCGCTTTTAAAAGCGCTTTCATAGGCCCAGGAATAAGAGCGCTTTTGTCTCCAAAAGCGCTTTCGTATGATAGACTTATGAAAGCGCTTTTAAAAGCGCTTTCGTAAGTCCCCCTATCAGAGCGCTTTTCAAAAGCGCTTTTATAGGGCCACCTATAAGAGCGCTTTTCAAAAGCGCTTTCGTAGGTTAGATATTTCAAATACCTATGAAAGCGCTTTCTGAAAAGCGCTTTCATAGGGAACCCTATAAAAGCGCTTTTTTAAGCGAATTTTTTTTAAAGGCTACGAAAGCGCTTTCTCTTAAAAGCGCTTTTGTAGATGCGTTGCCAAACATTATTTTTTTTGTAGTGGCTGGTGCCAACGCCTTGCCATCTGAGCTGTCTGTTTCATTTATTATTGAATTAGAACCATTAGATCATAAGTGTCTCGTATGTTTCATTTTGAATTTTCAACATTCAAGCGTGTTGGCCCTTGTACTATTGGATGGACCAATCGCTGGAAGGTACGAAGCCACGTCTGGGTCAACATCGACCTCCAAACCCTTGACCACCATGCAGGGTGGTTTCCACCATCGTCTCCGATCAATCAAAAACTCAAACCTGCAAAATAATGAAATTCAAAGCGAGATATCATGTACCCTCCTAAATTGACCCCTGCGAGTTCAATGTTGGTGTTGGTTTAGTCTAAAATAGCCTGGAACATGTGATACAAAGCTTCTCCGACCCAAAGCCCTAATAATGGCAGATCGTGTTTCAGCCATTAGAAACTCCATTAGTAGTGTTAGTTCAATAAAATACCTAGCAATATTTAAAATACAAACAACAAAAGTTTAAGGCAAACTGAGTTCACGATACATGCGTTTCAGAGGTGTTCGGCCATGACTTTGGATTTGTACTTACTTTACAATACCTCAGGAGCATAAATTGATGCTTAGAATTGCTTGAGAACGGCTGAAATCTGAAGCTTGATGGTGCAAGTTTCCTTTGAAATTTTGAACTTTGAACCCTACCGAACTCGTCCTTTGAGGGTCTGGATGTGTTATATATTTATAGAGGAATGTAATTAGGTCAGAAACTTGAGAGAAATATATTGCATTTATGGGAAAATATTTAATTGAAATTTTGTATCAAAATCTTCCAATTTTGCTTCAATCTCATGCAATCATCCTTTGTACGATTTGGCCAGCTTGCTATGACTTACTTTGACCCCAAGAATGATAAATATTCAGCCCTGCATTTATCCATTTGATTTTTGGTATTTTATTTTAATTAAAATTGGATTTAAATCCAAAATAAATAAATTAATTAAAGAGAAACATGCAAGTGGACTTAGAAGTCATGGACTATCTTAGAAATAAGTTCAAACTATAAAAACCATGTTGACAAAAAATGATGAAGTTTGACTGTATGTTGACCACAATTGACTTTTTGTCAAATACAACTGATTTTCAACCATCTGAGCAATTGACTGAGCAAACTTGAGTTGTAAGACTTGAAACTTGGTATGATGATTCTTTAAAACATATGAGGAGATATGATGATCACTTGAAGCATTAGAAACCATCTTTGAATTGAGAGGACCAAAACCCTAGTTGTGGGTTGATTGCTCAGGAGTGGTTTCATCTAGTTAACCCTTGAGAAATTCTTGAGTATGGAGATGTGTATTGACTTGAAAAATAGGAGGGAAAATTTTGGGGTATAACAACGCATTTCATACAAATCCCATAATTTTGTCATTAAAACACTATAGTGGCCAATAAATTTGGAGAAACATTTAATCCAATTGCCACTCGTATCTCGAATAATCTCGCCACAACCTATTTTGCCATCATGACTTCACGAGTCATCGACATTTAGCTTAACAAATAACTCTTTCAGAGGACACAATCTAATTAGATTCACTAACTTGGGACTCTCCATGACCCGATCATTCATCTTCATGACCTTCAAATACTTTAAACCATACTATCAGTATGAGCAATAGGGTTAAGAGGTTTGTGATTATTATCAATATGATTCTCCTTATTCCCCCATAACCAAATCGAAGAGAATTTATTTTTACACCTAATAGTCTTCTTGTAGGCCTCTGGCGAAAACCCCAAAATACCCTTAAAATCAAATATGCATATTCGAATGCACCATATTTGTCAAGAAAATGTGTGTTCGCACGTGTATATCCGAAGTCATTTTATTTTGTTAAGAAAAGGTATATTCGAATGTGCATCTCCAAAGTAATTTAATTGTTTAGTTGTGTGTCAAAACATCAGAACCCCCCTCCCCCATCCCCCACAAAACTCATTTCAAACCCATTTAAACCCCAAACCACCCACACAAAATTTATACTCAAACTTGAAAGTCCAACTTATTCCAACTCATTTATACACATTCATATTGATATCAAAAGGTCCATAGTTGAGTAACTTTTCTCCATTTCTATTTTATACACTTTAGAATGCTATAATATTATATTAGGTTAGTTAGAATCAATTACATTTTGTAGGTTGATGTTATAGTCGTTAAATGCTAGTGACAAAATAAGGTTTTCAAATGATTTAGGGCAAGAAGAAAAACTTATTCGAAAATGGATGTTCAAAGGTGGTTTCAGATGTGCACATGTGAAATCTCTCTTGACCAATTTCAGATGTACACATCTAAATTTTAGCCTAAGTTTTTTTTAAACCAACATATTAGCAATTATCATTTTTTAGGAAGATTGACAACCAAGACCTTAACATCAATTGAGATAAGGCAGGCCAAGCCATACTACTTATGCTCGGCGAGTGAGAGCTGAGCGACAAGTTAACAGGCCTCAAGGACGAGTCTGCTATGACTCGAGGAATTTCCCAGAGGTTCTACATCAAATGGATGTCATTCAAGTATTATAATTTATAGGGATATTGTCTTGTTCACCCCATCTCATTATATTCTGGGTGGCTAGCATGTAGTTCGAATCTTATGGTTGTGTATCTTCCAAATTATTAGGATGCTTCCAACACCATTTTCCGTCGGGAAATTGATGAGATTTGCCAATAATTCCTCCAATTCATGTCTAAACGAGGCATAGCTGAAACATTAAGTTTAATTAAATCATGTAGATTAGAACCGTAAAAGACAACCTTAATGCTAACATGAACGCGATTCTCTCAAACCTCCTGAGCCAGCTTGCAATCTTTCAACGCATGAATCGAAGCTTGACACGCATTACCGCACTGCTGACAACCTGCATCACAAAAGCCCCAAACACTTCTCCAAAAGTTAGACAATAACCTATCATGATTGAAAATCCATATGAAGTTTCTCACCCTTTTCGGCACATGCAACGACCAAATACCTTTCCAAATGTTATTCAACACCACTATATCCTACTACTTAAGCTTACGATACATGTTGCCAACTACAAAAGAGCCATCTTTTTCACTTGCTCCCATTAAAACATCTTCTTCACGATCCACCATAATAATAACTATTTTGTTTGAGGTATTTTAGAAAGTATTTCATGTTCGTGAATGTTCTTTATGATGAATGACATATTTAATAGGATTAAACATAAACATTATACGTTTGTTAAATTTATTTATTGAATGTCATAATTTGTTATTAAATATGTTATTAGAAAAACTTTAACAATAACAACAAAAATATTAAGTTTAATATGTGAATTAATTTTTTTAAATATGAGTTTAAAATGTTTTTGAAAAATATTATTTTTTTATAGAATGAAAAAATAAAAGATTAGCGAGTCACCTACTTGTTCGCTATTGGACGTGGTGGTGTTTGCTGAAATTTCGATACTCTGAGAAGAGTTTAAGATATCAAGAAAGGTTGAAGGAGTACTTGGAGTAAGTAAGTTAACTTTGACTACAAAGTTCTTAGTGAGACTTCGACATACATTGATGAAGGAGTTTCAAGTACATTAACAAGGGGTATGATCGAGTAACGGCTACTGTTGTCCCAACATATTTTAATGGTACTTTTGGAGAAAAAATGTTGATGAAATTAAGCAATGTCTTGATTATAAATATGTCTCGCCAAGTGAAACATGCCAGAGGATTTTTCCATTTCCTATTCATGGTAGATCTTCGACAATTGAAATGTTGTTTTTCCATTAAGAAGGCAACAATTCTGTTTACTTTAATGATTATGAGAACGTAAGTCAAGTACTTGACAAACCAAGTGTGAGGGAATCAATATTTACTTTATATATTGAAGAAAACGAGACATGTTTAGTGGCAGAAAATTTGACATGTTATCAATTTGTTTGTAAGTTTATATATGATAAAAGACACATACATTGGAAACCACGTAAAAGAGGTTATACTATTGTCATACTAATTTGGGTTCCTCCATGTACAAGTGAATTATATTACTTGAGGATGATGCTAATAATTATAAGAGAACCAACTTTCTATGAGTATATCAAAAATATGGGTGGGAAGGTACATGATAGTTTCATGGATGCATGTTTTGCAATGTAATTTCTTAAAGATGACAATGAATATGTTGCAACTATAGAGGAGGCAAATGATTGGGGTTTCAATCACTTTTTGAGAAAGTTATTTGTGACTATGCTTCTATCAGGTACCGTCAATAGACCTCGTCAAGTATGAGAAAGAAATTGGATTTGGCTATGTGATTGTATTATATAACAACAAAGAAACAAGTCAAGTAACAACAATAACTGAGTATTATATTTTTGAAATTATAATATTTTAAATTATCATATGTGTTTTAGCGTTATGAATTGTCCTATTTTGCAAAATTCTACCTTTAATTCTGTATAATTTGTACATTGTTGTGTTTATTTTGTATCTTGCTGACACAAAACAAGAGATAACTCATAGTCAACAAGTACTTTGTGTCATGCATTGTTGTACCTTGTTTTTTTATTTGACGTTTATGAGTAATATCATGTTTAGAAACTGTTGAAGTTTTATGTATGTTCGTAAAGATTCTGCATAACATATTCTTTATCAATCTTAATGTTTCGAATAAGAATTCAAACCAGATTCTTAATAATCATGAAATTATTGTGCATAAGACGATGATTCATAGTCAATAATTCATTGGAGAATCTAATGTTATATTGTGTGGTGTTTAAATGAAGTTATGTTTATTATATACTTTCACAAAGTTGCACCTGAGAGAGGGAGAGATAAGAAATTTGACACTTATTAAAATTGAGAATCTGTTGCAAGCAAATCGAAGAAGTTTGAAGGAATTTAAAGGTATGTCTTATCTAAAAATTTATATGTCACAAGGCACATAGGCAACCAATCTATTTATGAAGAACATGATTACAATGCTGATACTGAATGACAAAAAATTCATGATTTATTTCATTTACTTACAAGTAGTTAATTTATGATCACACTAATTGTATGTTAAAATTATACTATTAAGAGATATTGTGTAATTTTTAATGACAATTCTTACATTACAATTGATAGATGAACAACGTTCAATTTTTTTATAAAATCATGTAAGATATGAACAATTGAAGAGAAATAGTGTTTTTTACATGGTTATGGAGGCACTTAAAAAACTTTCTTGTAGATAACTCTATCAAGTACATTGTGTTCACATATAAAATTTTCTCATTGTTGCTTCGAGTGGGATAACATCATTATTATTGCCAGATGAAAGGACATCACACTCAAAGTTAAAATTATTGTAAGAATACTTGATAACTCTACTTGCAACATTGAGAAAAATAATGAATATTCATTGTTATTGGTACAAACAAATTTGAAAATATGAGATGAAACACCTGTGTCTCATAAAAACTGCTTTGAGGATTTGGATAAAACCCTTAAAGATGTAATGAGCTCTCAAGGTCTTGAGAATATAATATTTGGTTGCAAAGTAGTAATTTTTGGAGGAGATTTTAGACAAATTCTTTCTATTGTTTCTCTTAGAATGTGTGGGTTGGGCCTAAATTAACCCTACAAAACTGACTTGTAAGGTGAGGATTGCCCTCACTTATACACACATGTTTAGGCCATATATTGTCAAATGTGAGACTCTTAACGCCCCCTTTCACGCCCAAGAATTAGGGCTTGAGTATGGAACTAAATGGTGGGAAGCCCAATGGATCTTAGACGAGGCTCTGATACCATCTTAGAATGTGTGGGTTGGGCCTAACTCAATCCTACAAAACTGGCTTGTAAGGTGAGGATTGCCCCCACTTATAAACACATGTTCAGGCCATATATTGTCCGATGTGGGACTCTTAACAATTTCAATAAGGGGTTACTCTGGTATAGTCAATGCTTCAATTAGCTCATCTTATGTATGAGATAATTATCAGGTTCTTACTCCAACAAGAAATATGAGAACTAACAAGGTTTAGGGAATACAAGTTCTTCAGAGCTACCTAAATTTTCAAAATGGATTTTAAATGTGGGGAATTGTAAGCTTTGTGAACCAAATGATGGTTTGGTAGATATAGAAGTTCCTCAAGAACTCTTAATATCAAGTTTTGAGGATCCTATTCGATCAATTGTTGAAAGAACATATCCCAATCTATTAAAAATTACAAAAATGAAGAGTTTTTACAATGCAAAGTTATTCCTACTTCAACCATTGAAGTCGTGGAGAAAATAAATCATTATGCATTAGACTTGAGTCTGCGTACAAAGCGTTGAGTTACATTAATATATGCATATAACAATTTTGTAATCACAGTCTGTTACTAATATTGTAATGTTTTAATTTTATACTATTTTGAAGGAGAAGAAAAAGAATATGAGAGTCTAGATTCAATTGATATGAAAAGAGACAATTATGATCAATCTTATGAAGTTCTAACTCCAACAATTTTGAGTTCTCTAAGAACATCGGGTCTATCAAATCACAAGATTATAAACCAAAATCTCGAATTTTGTAATAGGAGGACCAATTATTTAAAACATCCTTATTAAAAAATCAAAAGTACACCCTCTCAATGACTATTAGAAATAATGCATCATGGATTCTCAAAACCATCATGAAGTACATGCACAAATTCATAGCTGTTACAGAAGGACATATTCCGCACCAAAACCATGTATAAATCTTTGTCTGGCACTCTATTGCAAGTTCCCTGGCGTAAAATCCTGCTAGGTAATGTGGCCAAACCCAGGGCAATTTTCACCTTGTGGATGGCTTGTCACAAAAAGTTGATTACGAAAGGTCGCTTGCTCAAGTTTGGAATAATTAATAAGGATAACCGTTGCTTTTGCTGGGGAAAAGAGACCCTTCAACATCTCTTCTTTCATTGTCAGATTTTGAATGAAATTTGAAGTAAAATGTAGATTGACCACCAACCTCTAGGTTGGAAGGAGGAAATTCAATGGATTTTACAGAATTGTCATGACAAAGAGTGGAAAGCTAGCATCTTCAAATGTGCTTTTGTAGAAACTATTTATGAGACTTGGATGTTTAGAAGTCGAAACTCTTTTGGGAAGGATGTCAATCATCATATTATTAAAAGTCATTGATACCATGATGTACAAATGTCGGACTACTCTTAAGTTTTAGAAACATATATGTTTGCTTATGATTAGAGCTGTCAAATGGGTCGGCCCAGCCCAACCCACTTCGGCCCGATGGGCCAACATGTTTAAATGGGCTGACCCGATTGCTTAATAAACTATATAATTTGAGTCCGACCCGTTTTACAAAGGTTCGTGCAGTCCGATGGATCAGTCCGTCGTGCAGCCCGATGGGCCAACCTGACTCGTATTTCAATATTATAGTTTTAATTTTATAAAAAAATGTAACGGATAAAAGTTACATTGCATAAGTAGAGAATCATCCTAACCTATATCACAGACACAAAAACATCCATATAAAAGTATAATAACTTAATATTATCACTAATACTTATCAAATTTTCTCTCTATCTCATAATGATTCCCTCGATCACATCATCTTGAAAATATATCTTCATCTTCTTTAACTTTTCTTTATCCATTGAAAAAACACTTATGCAATCATATGTTGTCTTAATCTTTTATTCCTAAAATTTACCAAAATCGTTTTTTAATGGGCCAACTCGAAGCCCGTTTGACCCAGCCCATGAAAATCATAGGCCCGATGGATTGGACCAAAAAGATAGGATCATATTTTTTAAGATATTTTATAGTTCGACTCACACTAAATTAAGACTTATGGACCGACCCGATAGGTCTGACCCATTTTGACAGCTCTACTTATGATGCCTTAGAAATTTAGGTGTTTTTGCGTTGTATGTTAGAATCTTAATTTTCTAGAACCGTGGGATGCACTTGAACCACAATTTTTTTTGATATTGAATAAAGTATTTCTTAAAAAAAAAAATTACATTTAAGCCAAACTTAAAATCAACTCATATATTTTCAAAAATGAAAATAAAAAAATAATAATATTCTTAATATATTAAAATAAAATACACACTTAGTCGTCAAATTTTGAAATTTTTTTTATTTAAATAATTTTTAATTACATTATTTTCTTTTTCTCTTTCCAACAAATATTATTTAATATATCTATTAATATTTAATATTAATTATTCTACCTAATTATTTCACCACTAATTTCTATAAATTTCAACTATTTAATCAATAAAATTTTAAATTATTTTCTCACGTACAATATCTATCTATAATTTATCCTGTGCACCTTATGAGGTGAAGTACTAGTTTTATAAAATAATCGAAAACACAACGTTCGAGTGAAGAGGAAAGTTAAAAAATAATTTTCCTTAAAGAACGTAATAAGCAATTCTAGGAATTAACTCGAAACCCAAACACGGCCCAACTCTCTCTCGTGTCATCCTTGTCAGAACTCTATCTCTCTCTAGAAAATTTGCTCCCAAACGAAACCCTAACCAGTTTACGTTCTCCACTGAGAACCAAAGAGAAGTACCGGGGATTGAATTCCCCTAATGCGTGTCGCTACACACTGAAACGAAGAAGCATCGATCTTCGTTATCAACGATGGAGCTCTGGAACGGCGATTTATCGGAGATGGAGGTTGGGAGTTCTGTCGAGTCGTTCCAGAGGTTTTTGGCTTCTCAGAGAGAACTTTTGCATAGTCAGATCGATCAGTTTCAGGAAATTGTTGTCACACAATGTAAACTCACCGGCGTCAATCCTCTCTCTCAAGAAATGGTGATTTCTCTCTTCATTGAACTGCTCTGCATCCCTTACATCTGACATTTTTCGAACTGTTTTATTGTAGATATCAGGTTGATCCTCTTTTTTTTGTGTTGCAATTACATGCTTAATTATTAGTAGTTGACAAAGGATGGATACTTATTAGCATAATGTAGCAAATTAGGCTTGCAATGTTGTTGGTTTATGGTAATTAGTCCATTGAGTTTTGTTTCACGCGCGCACACGTTTACGCGCGCATGATACGTCAATCGAACACATTCTAGTTGTATAATTGCTTTTTTGTGTTAGTCAACTCTTTCAATGCATCATTATGTAGTTTGATGTTGTCCAGTTTTACTTAATTTATTAATGATTTGTGTGTGTGTGTGCAGGCTGCTGGTGCTCTGTCAATAAAAATTGGTAAGTCTTCGATGGGATTTTATTTGTATATCTGAGAAGATTAACTTACATTGAAAATTGAAATATATGAATGGTTGTAACTTGTTATATATTTTTGAGCCTAAATCTGTGTGAAATTTTTGAATTTACTTTTGTATTAGATATCACCAATGTGGTTACGATGCTGAAATCTAACTCGACAACCCTTGTTCCATTGCGTTATCATTTGCTATACTTCTCACTTGACTTATATTTAGACACAACACTACACTGCCTCATTGACACTGGTAATAAATTGAGGCAATGAAAATGACTAAGTGTAACCAAGATAGTTAATATCAAGATTTTATGCAAAATCGAGAAGGGGAAGTGAAATCGTAACACTAATATAATATTATACAAAAATTCTAAAACTCAAATATTCGCAAGTAAGATAATTAAAACCTTAAATCACACTTCAAATACTAATATAAATTTAAATTCATTGATAAGCATAATCGCAAAAACCTTTCAAAGATTGTAGATTCAACAATTAACAAGGGGTATTCCACCCAATTCCACCAAAATAGGAATCTGCATATACCCTTAATCGCTGAAGGCATATTAACAAGGGAGATTCCACCCAACTTCACCAAAATAGGATTCTGCATAAACTCTTAATTGCGAGGGCAAGAATAATTGTAAAATCGTGGGATTTCACGATTCAAATCGGGATTTTAATTACAATGAATGTAACTACACGTGTAGGTGCCGTGTTAGTACTACATATGTGTTTCCCCAAACTATATAAATATAAATTCATTCATAAACATACTCGTAAAAACATTTCAAAGACCGTAGATGCAACGATTAACAAGGGAAATGCCACACGATTCCACCAAAATAAGATTCTGTGTATACTCTTAATCGCCGAGGGCAACCTAGAACAGCAACAACAATTGAGCCTTATAACATGAAGTGAGGGCAAGATAGTCGTATCCGTACCTAATTTTACAATTCAAATCGGGAATTTAACTATCATGAACGTAACTGCACGTGTAGGTGCCGTGTCAGTTCCACATAGGTCTTTACCAGAACTATATTTCAATCATAACATCTTAAAAACCACCAATTCGGTAATTGAGCCCTTCATTTTAACAAATGGAATAAGTGGAGCAAGACATAAATGTTGTGTTTATGCCTCTTTCAGCCTTATTCTGCGCATTATTTGCATTAATTGAAAATTTATCTACTTTTTGTTTCATGTCTTATATCTCCTATTAATTCAAACTTGCAGGAAAAAGACCTAGGGATTTATTAAATCCAAAGGCCGTAAATTATATGCAATCAGTTTTTTCTATTAGAGATGCAATTAGTAAGAAAGAATCTCGGGAGATCAGTGCTTTATTTGGTGTAACAGTAAGCCAGGTTTGTATGCAGAAACATTTCCGATCCCAAACTTTTGTTGTTAGTCATCTGTTTTGGATTGTTAGATTATTAGATTCACATTTATAATCATTACCCTTTTTCAGAACAAAAGGGACACATTCACTTCAAATTTTGTTGTAAGATTACACATGTTACCCCGTTCATATGCACTAACTTTTACGAATCTTTGTACTTTGGTTTAGGTGCGTGATTTTTTCACTAGTCAACGTTCAAGAGTGAGAAAACTAGTTCAGTTGTCAAAGGAGAGGGCATTAAAATCTAATTCTTGTGCCGAATCTCTTGATGTGCAAAAAAACTCTGATCCAGTGAGATCAATAAACCCAGCTCCCTTAAACTCAGATGGTGTCACCATTGTGGAAGAAGCATCCTGTTCCACACAGGAAGCAGCTCTTTCGGATCTGGATGAATTAGATAAACAATTTGTTGAGAACATTTTTGGACTAATGCAGAAAGAGGAAACATTTTGTGGACAGGAGAAGTTGATGGAGTGGATATTGTCAATACAGAACTTTTCCGTCTTGTTATGGTGTGTATGTGTTTTTTCAAAAGCTTTTTTGTTCAATAATAGTATTTATATTTTTCTGATTTCGTTTTATGTTTGTATACTTAGGTTTTTGACCGGAGGAGGTGCAATAACTTTAGCAAACTGGTTGACTAAAGCTGTGGTTGAAGAGCAAACTAGTGTACTGCTTCTTATCTTGAAGGTAAATCTTGATCATCTGGTTAATATGCATTGTCTGCGTTATTTAAATCTGTACGTAGCTAAATACCACTGTTAGACTTACTTGGTAACCGTTTTCAGGTTCTTTGTCATTTGCCTTTACATAAAGCCCTTCCTGCACACATATCAGCTTTATTGCAGAGTGTTAATAGACTACGGTTCTACAGAACATCAGGTGTGATTTTTCTTTTCCATGCTTAGTGCCCATCAAACTTGAAATTGATTGTTCCTTCCTTATAATACCCCCTATCCTGGTGTCCCTCAGTATGGATGTATTATGTATAGTAACCTTAGATTGTACCTTGATGGGAAGTGTTTGATCAATAACGACTACAGTTGAAGGATGTGTAATAGCAGTGTAGCATACTTTCTTATAGTAGGAAGTGTTTTAACATGTCGTTAGCTTGTATTGTAGCATGTTTACCCTAGCAAACTTTCTTACATTAACATGTCCGATTCAAAGTTCTCAGCTATGCTGTTTCTTTGAGTTTCATATTCGTATATTTCTGTTTTCCTTTTCTGTGGCATGTTGATTAGGAAAGTATTGTATGAGATTTTATTTTCACATTTCTTTAGTTGACAAATAGCTTGTTATTATTAATTCATGATACGCTCATATTAGAAGTAGAAAGATAGAGAGGTGGATGGGGTGGACAATTGAATCTAGTTCTTCATTTGATTCATTGTCAGTCTGTCACCTTGTATCACATAACCAATTAAGAGATGAAATGTTTTGTTTTTTTGTCTTCGAGCAATAGATGACATTTTTAGATTGATTTATGTAACTAATCACTTCAAGTTCTATTGTCCTTTTTATCATTTTCTTAGATGACTGTAAATAGCTTCAACTTTAAGTCTTAAATTTGAAGGGGTGCTGTTTAAAATCTACTAATTATACTATCTTGATAAACTTTTATGGATTATAGTCTCACTGATTTGAGGATCAGACATATCTAACAGGGCAAGGGTTTTGTTATCAAAATGGAGCAAATTGTTAACAAGGAACCAAGCCATACAGAAACCCAACGGTGTTAAGTCTTCTTATGATGGTCAAAAAGAGAGAATACTTTCTCAAAGGCAAGCTTATATCTTGATCTAATTTTGATACAGAATTTGTATGACCTTTTTTCTCAATTATTATGATATCTATTTGTGCAGTATTGGTCAAATAACCGGCGCTGAATCATGGCATTTTGATGTTCCTGTAAGTGTCTTCTTAAACATGCATTTCAGCTAGCAATGGTTTTTCAGTTTGCATGTTTCTTAGCTATTCTTTCTTTCTACCAGGAAGACATTCTGGCTCTCTCAAATGAATTTTCAGATAATTTCAGGTTTGTTATTGCGGCTGATTGCTTTATTGCCTTTAGTCAGTCATCTTTTATTAAATAAGTATCTATGCCTACTAATTTTGTACAGATTTTGTGCCAACCCATTATTATAGTTGGTTGTTTTCGCTTTTACTGGCTGTGAATTATGCTCAGATTTGTTTCTTTTTTGTTCAGGAAACTGGGAACTCAATCTGTGAAATTGTTGCTGCCCAGCTCAGATGATTGTAGTAAGAAACCTCCCCTTGGTGTATCTTCATCTCGTATCCTTCGAGTTTTTTTTTGTCGACTACATATTGTTAACTGGTTACTCAGAATGCTGATGGGTATCCATCTATATTCTGCAAGCATAAACAACAAACACATAAAATTAAACGCTTTAGGAAGAACTTGGATAATCTTTGGGAGTGACAATTGTGGGCTAATTTTCCTTCAGAAAAGCAAACTCAGTGGCACTCTTGCAATGGCTAAAATAATTTGATCCTGCAACTTCTTCTCTTTGCAACTCTTTCTTAACAGCCATCTGTTTTTAATTTTTTTAATTTTTTTTTTTAATTTCTATGAAAACATACTGATTTTCCGCCCAGGGCAATTACCAATTTTTTGAAGTTCGAAGGGCCAATTCTTTATCTAATATATATCTTGGGATTATATTCATGAAACTTGCCGGCTAAAAGAATAGAAATGGAATAAGCCCCCAATTTGATATTTAAATTTTTTTAAGAATATTGAAGGACTTCCAGAATATCAATTTGGTCTTCGTAAGATTTGTAACATCAAACTGGTGCTCTACTTAGAATCTTTGTTTATGAAACAGTATTAGTTTGCTTACAATAAAGCATGACATTTTTGACTATTTAGGTGTCAAAACAGCATTCTTCAAGTGCTAAAATAGTGATTTGCACAATAAATTTCTCAACTGTTCATGTTAGCTGTTGAATAATGGAAAATGTCAACTTAACCTATCTCAGAATCTCGAGAGCGCAGAAAAGTACAATTGGTGGAACAGCCAGGATCGATAAGTAGAAGTCCACAGACGGGAAGGTCAGGGCCGGTAAGTCAAGGCCGTCCTATGTCCGCCGATGATATCCAGAAAGCAAAAATGCGTGCGTTATTTATGCAGAGTAAACATGGGAAAACTGCTTCAAAAGAAAATAAAGAAGCCAAAATTAATAGTCTTAGTAAATCTCCGAAGGCCAGTATTGCAGTTTGCTCTTCTAAAGTTCCAGCGCCACTCAAAATTGAAGAGAAGAAGCCTCTGTTGTTTTCCTCTAAAACCACTAATAGGCTGGAAGCTTCTTATTCTAAACTGAAAACAGATTTGAAGGAAACTCTCTCGGAGAAGTGCAAGAGGGTGAAAATCTTCTGGAAAACACCAGCAGGTACATTTGCATATTTTTGTTGGTTCTATCAGTTCACGCCTATTAGGATAGAAAAATTGGTAAAATTCATTGACTGCTGAAAAAAAAAGCTTGAAAGACTGACAACAGACTGTATTAAGAGGTATGCTGTCGTTGAGATTTAAAGAGGTATATGCAGTAGAATCCCTGCACATTTTCTGGGAGGATAATTCAGAGGCTTCTTTGCAACTCTGATGCTAACTCTGTTTGACCCACTGTTATATTACCTTATTATACAAATGTTAAATAGAACAAAAGTCGTGATCTAACCTCAAGTTATGTAAGTAACTTGGGTCCATATTGTCCATTTGTACATGTTCCTACAAGGTGTTCATGAGGTTTATAGAAGTTTGCTGTCAGATCTGTTTCTTGGAATTTCATATCCAAATAATAACACCGATTTGCTCAAGGATTTTAGGACCATCCATCATCTCTCAAAAATCCGTCAGTGGTTCAATTTGAATATTTTCCCCATGCCTTTTTACTAATTGTTGGATAGTTCTAAATTTGTATTATTGATACACTATTTTGGACACTATTTTGGATTTTGTAATTAACTATAACGAGCTATGATAAATCCGTAAAACGGGATCCAAGGATGAAAAGAGTCAGTTTTTTTAATACCAATTATCAATAGCTTGTTAATTACAATTTACAATCCAATTTTCTTATAAAAACAATTCAATTATATTGCAATCAGCTGCTCTCTTTTCCATTGCCTATGGAGTAAAAGTTCAGACATAGATGAGTTTGGTTTAGGCTCGAATCAGCAGTATAAATCCATGTTTTCCATCTTCGTTTAATGAGCCAAGCAAAGCAACTGTGAAATTCCAGGTATTGCTACTGATGCCTAAGTGTGAATGTATGATAGCAATGTATGGGGTGCTTCGGTCAAAATAAAAGATGCAACAACAACTAGCCTTATCCCACTAAGTGGAGTTGGTTGCATGGATCAAATTACGGCATATTCAATTCGTTAATCTTAGATAATTTTAATAGTTTTTCTAGGTCTTTATCTCTAGTTGTTTCACCACTCTCCATCTAACATGCTCTCCTTAAAACAGAATCCACTTGCCTTCTCTCTACATGCCCAAATTACCCAAGTTTATTTTCCACTACCTTTTCTACTATAGGTGTTACCACAGCGTCATGTCTGCCACACTCAGCTCAGTTTATTGTTGCGTGGATTCTTAATTGCCCATCCTTATGTCCCTTACAACATCACAAGTTTTACAATTGTCCGGTAAAGTTTTTCCTTTGGCTTTTGCGGCGGTACTTTTGTGTCACATAAAATTCGCGAGGCTCTCCTTTCAACCACCTAACTTGAATTCAATGATTTATGTCTCTTTATATTTCTTCACCATTTTGTACCATGGGGCCAAGTTATTTAAATCATGTAACTTGTAGTACAATATGATCTCCAACGGTCACCTCTAGGTTATAAAGGCTTCTCCTTTTTCTAAACTTGCGTTTCATATGATCCATCTTACTTCTGCTTAGGCAAAAGCCATACGCTTCTAAGACTCATCTCCATGTCTCTAATCTCTCATTTAAATTCTCTTTCGACTCTCCAAGTAGGACTAATCATTTGGAAAAAAATATATATCTCGGTGTTAGCTCTTGGATGTGTTCTGTAACTATATTTAATATTAAAGTAAAAAGGTATGGGTTTAGAGATGAACCTTGGTGCAATCATTTTTTTTATGGAAAAATTTCTTTCTCTTCACTGTGTCTGCACACTAGTTGATACCCCTCATCCCAAATAAAAGATGAAATAATGTAATTATGAATTGAATAAACAATCAACCTAGTTTTTAAGTATCATTCTCTTTGATTTGATTCTTATGTATCTAAAAATAAATACTAAAGTATATAAAACCCATCAATTTAGTCTGGAAAGTATATGAAAATCCGCTGTGTTAGTCCTTAACATCTTAATAGTAGAGACTAAATTGACAAATTTTATATAATTTAAGCATATTTATTATATTTATGTGCTTATGAGCAGTTTTGTCAATTGTGGAAAGCGGAAAATGGCGGATTGTTAACATTCCGCCATGCAATATTGCTATAGCGACTAATTGACAATATTTTGTACTAAACAACGTATCGTGGGGGCCAATGATGGTATGTCCACATTTTGTTGAGCTATAGCAGTAGCTGCCGTAATGGCTATTTAACAACATTGCTTTAGCGACTAAACTTGAACGAGAATGGTATTTTAGGGATTATATTGATGGTTTATTCATTTTTTGAAATATGTGAGTTTTTTACTTCCCCGACCCTGTTCAAGTCAGAATAAGCATCCGTGAAAACACTCTTTAAAGATAATATTTCTATACATGCTATACATGGTATTACCCGATCAAACAAGTATTGCATTTGGGTATTTATTTGAATTTGCAGACATGATCGCTGATCGGATTGGATTATTGGTTCTTTATCTGCACTGTAATGGGATTACGGTTTAATTCATGAAGTCTGCTTTGCAAGTTTTTACTACAAAGCAGACCAGGCGACCGAAAAGTAGTTACAAGTGTTGGGTAATATGTGTAGGTTTAAAGTCGGTGCTATTTGTAAAATTATATCCTGCAGTCACAAGACTTCCAGCAATGTATGAATCCAATCTTGAGGCATTCTTGGCATCTATGACTATTATTGTTGGCTGTAATATTAAGACACTAAACAACAAACGGTTGTTCATTTCTTTTAGTGACTTATGTGCTACATTCTGGTTTATGATTCAATTACAAGCCTTGAAAACTCATGACGCGCTGTATGTTAATATTACCGGTCAAATGCCCGAGGCCAGCAACATTTGCTTTTATTCCTTTTTCACTTCACATAAAACACATTTAATTTGCTCCTTTTGGAACCTTGATTATTTATTACCATTTTATGAAGTTTGTAAATCTTGTAATTTATAATAAATAAATTGGGCAAATGATCTGATGGAGGCCATTGTTTGTATTGATATTTACACGGTCACAGGTCATGAATACGTTTGTAGCCTTAATGAAAATACCCTTTTGATATTGTATTTATCCTGTTTTTTTCATTTTTGTATTTGGCCGTGATGCCTATTGCCCCATTGAATCCACTCATACATTGTGAGGCACTCCTGTAAAAAGTGGATTTGCCATATAAATTTTGCTCCTGCTGTTGGTTTTATGTTCTAATGTTTTGTTACTCTCAAATCAATGACTTTCTTTAAATTCCCGGCTAGTTTTTTTCTTTTTTTTTTTCGATTTTCAACTCTTTCTTTTTTGGTCCTTTTTCTTTTGCAGAAATAAGACTTGAAGATACATGGAGAGTTGGTGCTGGTCAAAATAGCAAAGAGGTTCATATCCAGGAAAACAGAAACCGCAGGGACAAAGAAGCTATTTATCAGACAGTACAAGAGATGCCCTCTAACCCGAAGGAGCCTTGGGATATTGAAATGGACTATGATGACTCCTTGACTCTGGAAATTCCTATTGAACAACAACCAGATAGTGATGATCCAGAAATAGTAGATGCATCCAATGAAGTTGCAACTGCGACTCATGCTGCTGTTCAAGGGGTGGCCTCCTCATCTTCAGCCAGTAATGCAGCCACTGCTCAACCTGATTTAGAGTTGCTGGCCGTACTGCTAAAAAATCCAGACTTGGTATTTGCCTTAACTTCTGGACAAATTGGCAACATCTCAAATGAGGAAACCTTGAAGCTGCTTGACATGATCAAGAGAGGCAGTGTGAACACGAGTTTAAATGAAAATGCAAATAGAAACCACGGTACTAGTGCAATGGCCCCTGGGAAGGTGGAAGTTTCTCTCCCATCTCCAACCCCTTCAAGCAATCCAAGCACGGTGCGTGATTTGAGTTCGTACTGCAACAACTATTTGTCAAAGATCTTATCATGTCTAATGTCTCCTATCAGAGTGCCCCGCACTCTCCACTTTAGCCATGTTGGCTTGTGTCTGTTGAGAGTTGAGAGTTGAGAGCAGATAGTACTTGTTGCACGGGGTGTTTTGGGGAAAATGGGTTTTTCAGTGATGGCCCAAATTGAGATCAAAATGAATTAATTTATTAGTTCTTTTTGATTCCTTGTTTGTTTAATTTAGTTTTCACCAAAATATTTCATTGCCAAGTGCTTGGCTGCCACGTAAAAAGTATTCTATATTAACAAATAGCCAATTTAGAGTAACATTGGGTTAGTTTCTTAGATATCCGTACTGGAAATAGGATATAATTTCCTTGGAGTAATTTGCTTCTATTTTACGGTGCTGACATCCTTAGCCTGACCAAAAATGCATGAAGGCCCCCACACTATTTCTTTACAATTGTCAACATACTAAATTTTTGAAACCGTTAATACAATCATTAAATATTAAAAATATTATTGGTTAACTGCATTAACTGATGGCTTCCCATTTTTTCAACTTTTCAGAGTGGATGCAGCATAGAAGCACCAAAGAATCCATTTACAAGACAAAACTTAGCACCTGATAGGCGTTTCCAGAGCTCTTCTACAATTGCTACTGCCAACTTATCATCACAGATTTCAGCAACTAGTACTACAGTAAGGCAACAGCATACATTTGTTCCGTTTTCTAAGCAGCTCCCTGGTGCAACAATTTCTCCATATTCAATACCTCAGGCAAATAATAATACTATTCATGAAAAACAACCACTTCACTCTCTTTCCTCAGTCTATGCACAAACACCATTCTCTGATAGAGGTTTAGCTATGAAGAACACAATCAACGCTGATGTATCTCCAGTCGGTGCACATACACATGCATCGCGGGTTGATGGCATAAGTAACATAAAACCAATAGTACCTAATTCTACTATGCAAGAGGGTTTGCCTAATTCATTCCCACAACCCTTCGCGTTGAATTCACCAACAACATCACGCTCTGCCGCACAACAACAAAGAAATATGCATATGATGGCCCACCAGCCCCAATTTTCCGAACCATCTTATCATAACCCTGTCCATCCCTATCAACCACAGTTCGATAAATCAGTTCCTTCATCAGATTACCGGAGAGTTAGGCAGGATATACCACCGAGTTTTCATTCTCAACGAAATCATGACAACTATAACACATTGGTTGGGGGATCCACACAATCTGGTTCTTGGGATAGAAACAATCATGAAAGAAGGGGATTTGAATCATGGAGTCCGGAGAATAGTCCAACTAGGAATCCTAGGAATGTTCCAGGTAGGAATCTCCCAGATTCCAGAACGAATAATGTAAGAAATAATAGACCTGAATGGTCAAGGCAGCGGGGTTCTTCTGGACATTGGAACCCTGGTAGGCATGAGAACAGAAAGTGGAATGATCAGAGACGATAATATCAGTGTTTAGATGATTTGGTCAATGGGGGGTTCGACCAAACCCTTAACTTGATGGTGTACAGAATTGAATTCTGATAACAATAATTTTTCTTTGGTTTATGGGATCTAAATTGATTGTTGGATAAGGATGACATTTTTTAGTTGATAAACTGAGCGCGTTTGCAGTGTTTTGAATGCCATGCTTTTGACTTGGGTGTCGATTGTTAAAAAAAGTCAACCTTTACGCTTCCAAAATGGATTGGGTGTGCTTCACTCTCTCACTCATGAATCCAAATCTTAGTTTGGTAGTTGGGAACTTTTAGATTTAAAATCTATAATTTGTGAACACGATTTTATGTTTTGTTTTTATCTGCCTAACAAATATATTAAGATTTATATTAAAATTTTCATCACAAAATTACAGGTTAAGGTGATAATATTACTGTCTGTCACATCAATTTTAGCCTGCATCTTACTCTCTTGTTCCGACCAATAACCAAAAATGTAAAGGAGAAAAGATTAGCTAGAACACACCCTCTTATAGGAAATAAAATGAGTAGTAAATGAATGGAATGGAAGATGATTTTTTAGTTATTTGGTACGAATAAAAGTGAGAAGAAAGTGAAAAGAAAGAAAGATGTATATTTAATAGAAGACATAAATATCCCTACATTAAAATAAGATTTTATAAATAACAAATAATAAAATGAATAAATAGATAAATAATACATGCATTTACTAGTGAGTATTTATCAAGGAGTAAATTGGAGATAAAAAAGTAAATTACTACTTCCGTTTTTTTTATAAGTCGCTTTGAAAATAAAATTGTACCATAATATAAGTCGCTTTATAATTCCAATGAACAATTAATGATATTTTTTCTATTATATTCTTAAATATTTATTAGTCTCTTTCCTTTCAATTATGTAAATTTATCTTCCACATGTCATTAATGAAGGATAATTTTGTACAAACCTTCATAATTTTTCATTTTCATACAATAATAATTGTTTTTCTTAATACATGTGAAAAGTTCAAAACGACTTATAATAAAAAACAGAGCCAGTACATTTTAAGATCACTATTATAAGCAATACGGTTTATTGAACAATTGATGTACATCCTCTGGTCGCTTTTTTTTTTTAATAATCAAATTTGATAAAAACAAAAATAAAGGCAATACAAAGGCGATCACAAGAATTCAGCGCCAACAAACAACTACACGACTATATTATCAAAAGTCTAGCCAAATGTTTTCTAACTTATGGTGTGTCCATCCTCTATATACAATTGAATATATATTTTATCTCGTTGGTATTATCTTCACCTCTGAAACGAATCAAATTTTGATATCTCCAAATTTTATATATTGTTTTTCGCTATTGCCTTCCAACTTTTCCCTTTACAATTGACAATAATCAAATAATTTTAGATGTATGTTGGATCTGTATCCAAACAAGCACCTTTAACCAAATTCTCTTTAAGTGTGCACAATTAAATAGCAGGTGATTGAGGGTTTTAACTTGGGGGCAAAAACAACATTTTGTATCCAGACATAATCCAATTTGTCCAATCTAGTTTTAGGACCAACCTCTCATGACACAACATCCATAGTACAAATTGGGCGAGGTTTTACAAATTTGTTATAAAACAAATATCTCCAGCCCACTTTTGGATAATGCTCTTGGAACTCCGGTACAGCAAGACATAAACTCCATAATTTATCATTTGGTTCAAATATTGAATCATAGACACCTTTTCCCTTTGCTTCAAAATCAATTTAAGAATCCAAGAGCATCCCGTTTTGATCTTAACTGTCTTGACATAGTCTTTTTTATATATAATAGCTATTAGTCCACTTAATCCATAAGATATCCTCCTCGTTGCTAAGGTTCCTGCAACACCTATTTTTCCATTAATTAATTATAAAATAAATTGCAGAATAATCAAAGTCCACACAAGTAGGATGCCACATCCATAAAAAATCATGAAATATCAAGCCACTTCATCTTTATTACTCGTGAAATTAAATTAAACAGCAGTAACAAATAAAAAAATACAAAACAAAACAAGTTTCCGTAGTTTCCGAATTACGTATCAGAGCGACTTCTAAGACTCGATCAATAGCAACACACACTCCAAACACTAATCAGGTACCTGATTATATGTACTCCCCGAGGAGTACAAACACAACAATAGAAAAGTGGTGAGAATTATATTCAATAAATACACGGTAAAAATCACATGCTAAGGAGTAGTAATCACATAATGCACACCCAATCAGGCAATCATAACACATACAATACTATAACATATTCATTATACTCAATTCACGTTCATTCATGTATATATGCAACGTGACTCAATTGACTCGACACCATGCATGCGGTACCAACATAATCCATACGGTTCGTTCTTTGAACCCGATTCTCGTTGAAATCTAAATAAGTCATATACGTTCCTCTGAACTACAATTTATCTCCAACTCGACTCTCACACAAAGTCCAGATGAGACTAGGCACCTATCATAGATTCCAACCTAGGCTCATCTCCACATGACACAACATGGGATTCATGACATACAATTGTTAATACATAACACGCCACAATGATCACACGTGAGTCATATACTCGCTGTAATTCTCACTGAAGTTATCCCATCTGGCTAAGAATTTCCACGCAACAACAATCTTATTAACATAGCCATTAACCATATGTCACCAAATAAATCACACAAAATCCATGTTTTTACCATTTTCCCCTACCATTACTAGTCTCCCCATGTCCATTTATGTTATACTAGTCTTATGAACCAAAAGGAATTTCATCGCAAGCAAAGTCAGGTAAGAAATCGCGAAAATAGGAAATTTTACACGTGAGCCTACTCATACACGTATGGCCCTGCCCCATACGCGTATCGCCTTGCTCTTTCACCCTAGCCCCTACGTATGATACGCGTAAGGCCCAATAATCCAGACCTCATATGCGTAATTCCTTATATCGTACACGTACGACCAGAGGGTGGTTTTCCCTAAAAAACACATCCAAGACATCCCATTCGTGTAATGTCTTCCCCATACGCGTATGACCCTCTCAAATATGCGTACCGTACGCGTATCAGTAGAAGAGAGAGCCAGCCAAGGGGACAGGGCGAGTAACGTACGCGTAAGGCCTTCCCCATACGCGTATGGCCACTTTGCTACTTCAGAATCTGTTTTAGCATCAGTTCAATTTTTTATCCATTGGAGCACCTTCAAGCTCCTAATTTTGACCCAAAACGGTGTCTATACCAGTCCTAACTTAGAGACTCAATTCTACTTCATTAATCTATCATTCTACTAAGATTTTTCACGGTTTAATTCGTAATTTTTGTTATCTCCCTAAAACCCATGTTTTCCAGATTTGGATTTCATGGCAGAACACAATCACAACAAATTCTTATCAAATTCACATCATTATTATCATACAAATCACAATTTCGCAACAATCATATATATATATAGAATCAATCAAACAAGGAGAATAACATACACAAAATATACATAAAATCTTAAGAGTGGAAGGAACCCTCGCTACCCTCTCATGTTATAATCACCATTAAAGAATCCATTCTCCCTAACTTAATTCCAAACTTTTCTTTTTCTAACAATAGTGGGAGAATCTCTTACCCCAGCTCTTCCTTGTTCTCTTCTTTCTTTCTACGTGAAAACTGCATCTAAAACCCTCTCACTTCTTTCTCCCTAATTATGTTTAAATTTTTCTTAATAATAATAATAATAATAATAATAGTAATAATAATAATAGTAATAATATATTCCATATATTATCCATTATAATATTTTATTCTAATGGGTTAACTATACTAAAATCTCACACTCACCCTTAACCACGTACCCTTGATCAAGTCAATATAATTTCACAATCAAACATAAAATGACTAGATATTTAAATGGGGTATTAGAGTCCCAAAGGAGCTTCAACCAACAAACAATATTCCAATCCTCCAAATGAGAAATTATCTCACAATCACATTTTCTCCCGACCAAAGAAATGACCGACATAATGCATTGATTTTGTGAACAACTTTCTTTGGGAGGAGAAAACAACTCATCCAATAGTTCTTAATGGCAAAATTTATACTCTTAACGAGTTTCAACCTTATGAGATAACTTAAGAGCTTCACACTCTAATCTGTAATTTTGTCCACTATCCTATCAAATAAACTCAAATAGTGATGAATGAATAACTTGTTACCCATAAACGGCACACTCAAATATTTGAAAGGGAGGACTATTTCTTTGAAATTAGTAAGGTTCTTTATATCTTGCTTGGTTTTCTCATCTACAGCTCCAAAAAAAATGCATTTATTTAGATTAACAAATAAACCAGAAGATTTAGAATACTTATTGAAAGCCTCCATAAGAAAATCTAGGGATCTCTTGTCACCTCTAGAAAAAAGGAGTAGGTCTCCGGTAAAACAAATATTAATGATGTTTAATTTTTCACATTTTGAGTGAAAATTAAAATCAGGGATGCTTTTCAGGCTCTAAAGAGTTCGGTGCTTATATTCCATCATGATTACAAATAGGAAGGGAAATAAGGGGTCCCCATGCCTCAAGCCCCTTCTTGGTTTCAACGACCTAGTGAGAACACCATTAATGAGGAACTAGTATGAACGGCTGAAATAATTAACATAACCCAACGAACAAACTGCCCAGGAATGTTAACTTCTCGAAGAACTTGCTCCAAAGCTTTCCAATATGCGATATCATACGCTTCTTGTAAATCCATCTGCAACATGCATCTTGGTGTGCCTCCCTTTATATTGTAACCTTTAATTAACTCATAAGCAAGAAGGACGTGGTTGTGAATTTTATGTCCTGGTACGAAGGCTGCTTGGCTTTGATTCACAATGCTCCCCAAAAATCTATTAAGCCTGGTTGTCATGATTTTAGAGATAACCTTAGAAGGTTGTGCTGCACAATATAGGCCGATATGGAGGTGTGAGAAACACAAGAAAAAGGGGGGGGGGGTTGCACCAAAATTAATCTTTTCGCAACTCAAATACAAAGATAACAAGTGAGTAAAAATATATGAACACAATTATTTTTATCCTGATTCACTATTAACTAAGTTACTCCAGTCTACACCGCAAGGTGATTTTCCTTATACACAAGGACTTAATCCACTATAATCAATCAGATTACAAAAAACCATAATATGTTTGATCAACCTTATTGGCACCCCCAATAAGTCTGCGATCTATATTGCAAATCCAGTATGATCGCATCCAAAGTCTTATTGAGAATCCATACTACACAGAGTATCTCAAAGATCCTATTAACAATAGTTGATTACAAAGATGTGTATACAAAGAGGCCTCTACACAAGAAGATTATACAATATTTAAGTAAAGAAACACAAAAGTGCTGATAGCAAGATACAAACAAAAGCTCATTGCTTATTTACAAAACTATATAAAGAATTTCTCTACAGAGTTTGAGCAACGTTTTTGTGTAGTTTTGTAGAACTGATTCGTTGATTTCAAATTCTTCAAAGTCTTCTTTTTATAGCTGAAAAAGACATCCCTTGGAGGTAGAATAGGAAACACAAATACAATTATTTTGTTCCCAACGATCATGGTGATACTGGCAGCCAATAGTACAAAAATGCATGTCCTTGCGCCACTCTGGAGAGTAGGGGTCACAATGTACTTTTGTACTTTTATACTAACCATCACATGCAATCCCTTTGTCTTGATCTTTGTCTTCTATATTTTCAGAGGCTTCTGATTTTTTTGTTGATGACGCATGTTGTAGAAGGATTAGAATTACGTATCTTCAGAACATTAGTCTTTAGAGCCTTTCAGATATTTTTCAGAGAATCCTTGCCTTCAGAGTCTTTAACACTTGGTCTTCAGAAGAATGTATTCAGATCTTCAAATCTCGTTCAACAGAACCTTATTTTCAGTATCTTCAAATTTTGAAATAACAGAAGTAAAGCTTTAGAAGGCCTCTAAAGCTTCCTTTCATAAGTGATGACCAAAAGCTCTTTTACTAACGTTCCATAAAACCACTGCATAAGAAGCATTCCTTAATATTGACTTAACTTGTAACATACCAAAGGAATTCTTCCAGAGGGTTAAGCTCATAACCTGATGATGTCACACGCCTTCTTAGCAGAGTCATAAGCTATTTAGTAAAAACTACACACTAAATATATACCATTAGAGTACGCAATTGTTCTCTATGATAACATGTAAAGTTATCATCAAAACATAAGGCCAAATGTATAACCAATCTTGTTCTTACACGCTAATATCTAATACTTTTGGCCTCATTGATTTTAGGAATTAAGACCACAAGAGTGTTATTTATGACTGGGTACATATGCTCTTTACCAAAGAATTCATCAATGGCAGCTACTATATCAGGTTTCACAATACTCCAACAACTCTTGAAAAATCTGGCTTCATATTATCTCAACAATCTATAGTTATCTCAACAACTCATAATTATCTTAACAATATGAGTTATACTCTCAACAACCTTAATTATCTCAATAATATGAGACATATTAAACAAATACTTTTGTGAGATCGTGTCAAAAGAAAATTTGAACTTGAAGAAAAATGTAAAGACACTTAAATAAATCTTTAATTGATAATTTGTAGAAGAAAAATGTAAAGGCACTTAAATAAATCTGTCGATGTCTCCTTCACCCAGCACTTGCAGATAGTACCACCTATTATGTTTGAAATAAATTTCTCATCTGCCTCAACAAATCAGTCCGGTGCAAGAAGAAGAGGAAGTAGATGTTGGTGTGGGATCGAGTCTCCATTAATGACGTCATGGACTTATGATAATTCAGGAAGAAGAGTTCATGGTTGTGATAACTTCAAAGATGTTGAAGATAAAAGGTTGTAATTACTTTCAATGGTTTGGTGAAGACATGAGAAACAAAGTAACAAGATTTGATTAGAACTTTGAAGGACAAGAATGACGAGAATGTGGATTTACTTAGGGACACAAAGAATAGTGAATATTTGTTTAAGATGAAGGTTAAGTTTAAGTCTTATTTTGTTGATTTATGTATGGTGTTTGTATTATTACTTGGGTTGATGGCGGTGTCTGTGATCCTCCTTCAATTACCATTTGTCCAATCACTTAGGGGTGTTCGGGGGCCGGTTTGGTTCGGTTTTGAGAGAATCTGATACCCAAATCGAATAAAATTATATGGCTTGGTTTGGATTTTTAATTTTTTGCGATAAAGCCCAAATTGAACCGAACCGAAAAATAACAGATTAGTTTGGGTTGGTTTAATCGGGTAGATAAAAAATACAAAAATAATTTTTAAAAATAAACTATTTACGAAAAATTATTTTTTCCTAATAATATAAAAAATATAGTATTAATAGTGTTTAATTGTAAATATTAGACTAGCATATTTTCCCTAACAAATTCTAAAATATCTAACAAGAAAAATATATAACATCAAGGTTTTCGAATCTATAATTAATTACTTGAATTAATATGATAATGAATGTGTTTCATAGTTCTACACTTAGTTACCACAATACACTAACAATTTTCTAATAAAAAATTAAAGTAGAATAACTTGTCCACATACGACATTTCACTCTTTTCTTCTTGAACTTGAATGATTGGTAGTAATTTTCATGATAATTAATTATGCTTGGTTTGGGTTGGGTTTGCGGATAGAAAATTGAAAATCCGATGCCCGAACCAATTGTCATTGGATTTCATTGGTTTGGTTTGATTCTTGCTCGAACTGAAAAAAATATCCAACCCAAACATTATGGGTTGGTTCAGATTTACCCGAACCAATGAACACCCTTATAGCCACTTTGTCTGACGTGTCAACCTTTTTTCCCGCCTTTTTATTCCCACCTTTTAGGAATCGCTCTCTATGCTGCTCTCTTCCCTCCACAGTTTCCTCAATAGTTGCTCCCTCACCATTAACCTCCACAGTTTCCTCAACATTTTCCTCCATATTTTCTCCCTCCCCATTATTTCCCTCCTCAAAAATAACATCATCAATGCATACTTCTTCAACTTTGTGTTCAACATAGATGTCAACGATTTTAAATCCTCTAACATCTTCCACTAACCTTAACACGTCACTGTCATTATTTAGAGGCCACAATCCACATGAAAAGGAAAAGTTGGAATTCCCATACCATAAACACTTTATGTTACAATAACCCTCTACTTTGATCAAGTCTTTAATTTGCATATAGGACAAGAAATCCACATCCCAATCCCAATCCATTTCAGTAACAACCTCACCAACATATAACTTCCCTGAGTTATCTACAAAACATCCCTGATGATGTAATCTCAGTCTGACAAGTTGGGTGTCAGATGACATGCAATAGAACATAACATGAATGATTCACAAACATTAGGGACCACTCACAAACATTAGGGACTAAAACATAGACAAATCACATAAAATAATCAGTAAACTCAATAGAACATAAAGAAATATGAGATAAGACCGCAACAACAACATAAAGAGATCTTGGATGGGACCACAACATCAAACAAAAACCCTAACCGGAAACCACAACATCAACATAAAGAAGAGAGACAAACACAACGACACCTACCTTGAAACGTCGCTTGAATTTTCCATTTTGGAGATGCGCAGAGAGAACAAAGATTTGCAATGGCGATTTAGGGTTCTTTGGGTGAAAATATGAAGAGAGACGAACAAATGAAGAGAGTAGATATAGTTGTGTTTTGTTTTGGGAAATGATTTTTGAGAAATGACATTTCTATTATGCATTTCAATTACTTCTGACAACTAAAATGTTTAATAATTAACTTTAAAAAATTATTTCATTTTAAATGGACAATAAATCACGTGGACATATAGTTGTTTAAAGAGAAACTGACACATCATCAAAAATAATGTCATGTCATACAAAAACACACACAGATTTGAAGGGGGCAAAAGTTACCTGAAAACTTAAAAAAAGGACTAAAATAGTAGCTTTTAATGTGGAAGGACCAAAATGCTAAATAGTGGGACCAAAGTTGTAATTAAGCCTAAAATAAAATTGTTAGGATTTTATTATAAGCAACTTTATATTCCAATAAGAGTACTAGAGGTACTCAAATCCAAATACAAAAACAACAATATTTGACTGGAATAACATTCAAAGGAAATCCAGAGGGTATTTACACGACTCATAGAAATTAAAATTCAACCGATTCTCCCCAATTTAGATCCACCACCACGAGAACATCTTGATTTTAAATACAATATCTTCCACACCCTCTTCCTCATTATTAAAGAGAATGCCATTTCTTGACTTCCATAGACTCCAATATACTATTAACCAAATCAATCTCTCTCTCTCTCTCTCTCTTCCATAGACTCCAATATACTACTAACCAAATCTCTCTCTCTCTCTCTCTCTCTCTCTCTCTCTCTTCCATAGACACCAATATACTACTAACCAAATCTCTCTCTCTCTCTCTCTCTCTCTCTCTCTTGGAGATTGCATATATCGCGAAAATCAGAAGTTTCAGAAAATCGAAAAACCAAAAATCGAGTAAATCGTATGTGCGTACGGACAGGTGAATAGTGACCATACGGGCGTGAATAGTGACCGTACGAACATGAATAGTGTTTTGGTTTTTTCAGACTTTTTTTTACAATTTCTCCTTTTGGGTGTTTTGACCTTTTTCGGTTTGGTCCATGGATCCATGTTTGATTGAATTATGATTTTGGGTTTTAATTGGTAGATATTTGCTATTATAAATATGTATCTCTTCAGTTATTATGTTATGACGATCTTAGAGCTTACACCAAAAGAGAGAATAAGGGTTTGAAGACATTGTATAGGGTTTCGGCTGTTCTCAAGGGAAACCTTAGTAGGCAAAGGTTTTGGAAACCTTTGTATGAACCTGCAGCCGAAGGCTATTTTCTTGTAACTCATATGTAATCTCTTGTAACAAATTTCTGAGTCATCTTTTCTTGCCTTATTCTGTTATATTTTAATTTTTGAGTATAGCTTCATATTTTCTTGCCTTATTCTGTTATATTTTATGTGCAAAAATTATTATTACTGCAGACCATTTATTTTGGTTTCTACTATTTCTGAGTGGTGGTATTTTGTGAATCCTTCTAAGGTTGAGGTTGTATCTCAATGGGAAGCTCTAAAATCTGTTTCTGAGATTAGAAATTTTCTTGGTATTCATTGAAGATTTTTCTAAGTTGGCATTATTGATGCAGTTGACAAAGAAATGTCAAGCTTTTGTTTGGACTTTGCACTGTGAAACTAAATAAATCTATAAAAATGAAAGTACCTGGATTTTACCACAACACCCTTTCTGAAAAAATACAATTTGGTCTATTTTAAAAGGGTAATAAAGTAACTATGAGAAATGCTTGCACCACATTCATTTGGAGCTGATGTGTCACTCCCACATTTTCCCCCACTTTTCTAATTTTCTTTTTTTACACTAAATTACACTAAACAAATGAATTTATTAATATAATAGATTAACCCTAATCAAAAGCCAACGATTCAAAATTTCTGGGAATACCAAACGTGTTTCCCTTCCCCATGCCTTATCATTATCTCTCTCTGAATCAATATTCAAATTGCAATGGAAAACCAACAGTTCTTCTCTCTTCCAAATCTCACCTGTGTCATCTTTCCTACCTCCATTCTGTTTCCCCCAAACCTTCTCATCATCAATCTCCTCACTGTTCTCTTACTTCCAACAATCGATTTCCTCTGCTTCTTCTCCTAAACTCACCTCTTTCCATATACCTAGAACCCCTTCATTCTCTCACCGAACCTCCTTGAACTCCTCTACCACGCCATACGCAACTCTGCTCCACCTTCACCATCAATCCTTCGGTATCTCCTCCACCGCCACCATCATCTCCATTCTCATCGACAAACTCCTCTCAACATCATCCTCGCCGTGTCCTCTCTTCGTAGTAAGCATTGATTTCTTTCTCGGTTGGTTTGTAAAATTTTGCTTTTCCTACTACAAGCATTCGTGTATTCTATAGGACTGAAAAGACAGGATACGGGTCTAATGTATCAAGGTTGATACATATGTGCTTTTTTATGCAGATCTATGTTGTTGATAGTTTGGACCGCGAGAGAATTGGGAAAGCAAAGCAAGAATTTCAGGTGAAGCTTTACAAATATCCCATCGAGAAAACAACAGAACCTATGCTAATGTCAACAAAACCTTATATAGTTTGTTGAACATCACTATAAATAGGATATACTAAATTTGCTTCTGCAATGTATCTACTTTAGCATTCTTATGATGCATCTGACTGTGAAATATTATATCAATTGGATGTGCAATATCTTCATCCTCACGCATCTATTGATTTCAAAATTTGCCTTGAACCCAACCCCTCAATTGGGATAGAGTATTATCTTTCATATAACAGTAAATCATTGAACTACTGCATGTTCACTCTCTTAGTTTAGTATGCTTTTTGTCTTAGATTGAGTTTGTGGTTAAATACATGTTTTAACTTCAAATTGAACAAGTTTATTTCAAGTGTCTAAAATTTGTGTGTTAAGTTAAATGAAATAATTATTTCTAATATAATTAAATGAAATAGATATAGACATTATAATTTATATTTAAATAAATGCATTCTATCATTAGAATTAGCTTTTGTATATTTTAAGTGGATTTAATTTCATGATTTACTTTAATTTTTTTTTTATACGACAAAATTTAAAACATTTAGTGTAATATTTCTATAAGACAAACAGTAAATCTATACAACCAAAAAAATCGTTTTCCCCAAGATGAAACGGTAAATCTAATTTATTTGAATCAAAATTATAATTCTCATTTGTTGTGAAATTTGAATAAAAATACTATTTTGTATTGATATTTTTTTTATTTTTAATTGCTATAATTTTAGAAACAAATATTATAATTTTTAATAAAATATTTATGATTTATTTTTTTAAAGTACGACTAATTAATATATTTTTATACAATATTAAAAACAAATATTATAATTTTTTAATCAAATATTTGAGTACCATTTAATCCGATACTTTACCAATATGAAAATTATTTTGAATTGTGACATAAATATGTTTAATTTTTATGTATGATTTGATTTTGTAAAATATTATGATCAATCAAATTTGAATTCTCTTTTAATATTATAGGTTTAATACTGTTTCATATTGTAGCATTATTTTATACATTAGAATATATATAAAAATATGAGGAAAAAAATTAAATCAAAATTTTACAAATATATCTTTTGAATGAAGGTATTAATATTATTTAATTTTATCGTATATAGAAATTATTTTGAATGGTAACATTAATACATTTTACTTTTATGCATGATTTGATTTCAAAAATTTATGACTTCTAAATATATTTGTGTATATTTTTTGAAAAGTTACATTTATATTCTTGAAAAAATTAACGTAGTTTAAACGATATATTGCTAATTATAAATATAGTGTTAATAAAATTAACAAAAAAGTATATTATAAATATATATAAAATGTAAAGTAAATAAGAACTCTAATATTTATCTTAAATATTTAAAGCATATCACAATCTTTTTAAATTAACTTTAAAATTGTAATCATGATAAAAAAATGTTAAATTGTAGTCATGAAATTTTAATGAAAAATGATAATCATAAAAATTAATAATAAAAGATATAAATTTATTCATATAATCCTTTTTATAAATTGAATAAGTTACATTTTATTATAGTTTAAATAATATTTTGTTACTAAAAATATTTAAAATCATATATTTTTATAAAATATTAATAAAAATCATGTATTTTAAAGAAATATTTATTTAACTCATCATTTACTCGATTATATGTATAGTAACTTTATTAAAGAGTTAATTGATCAATTAATTCAATTAAATTATTTTTAAAATATTAGTTGATCCATTAAAAATCAATTTAATGTAAATTAAATATATAATATTGGTATAATTTTAAATAGTACTTAAGAAGTAGTTTAAGAAAAAACTATATGATTTTGAATATTATTGATATATTTAAAAAAAAAAAAAAAAGTCATATCATATCCACAAACATTTCTATATGATCTTTTATAATATCAATTTCTCTTGATTTAGTTCAATATATATTTTGGGATGAATTTGAATATTGTTAACTCATAGGACGGGGTACAATAGTGTGACAATCCTTTTTATAAATGGAATAAATTATATTTTATTATAGTTTAAATAATATTTTATTACTAAAAATATTTAAAATTATATATTTTTATAAAATATTATATTTCAATTCTAATTTATTTTATGTATATTAAATATAAATTGAATAAATTACATTTTATTATAGTTTAAATAATATTTTATTACTAAAAATATTTAAAATTATATATTTTTATGAAATATTAGATTTCAATCCTAATTTATAATGAAATATGTAGCTTTCAATTCTATTTTATTTAAATTTATTTAAATAGATATCCTAAAATATATCTATTTAAATAAATTTAAATAAATAATGAATAATGAAAGCTACATATTTCATTATAAATAATGAAATAGACAATATACATAAAATAAATTATTGAATTGAAACCTAATATTTATTAATATATTAAAAAATAATTTAAACAGTTAAACAAGAAAATGTATAACTAACTCAATAAAAACATAAACTTTATAAAACAATTAAATTTTTGATAACTAAAAGCTATTTATCTATAAAATTACTAATTACATAGTTAATTATGTATATTAAATTCAAAATAAAAAAACAATATTATTTGAATTAAAATCTCAAAAACCCATATTATAATGATAATAATAAACTTATTTATATAAAATATAAATTAAAAAAATATACCTGTTGTCTTTTTAATTAAATTTGAAATAAAATATAAAAAAACAGATTGAATCGGAATCATTAGCGAATCTAAAGTCATATGAGTCATTGATCAGATAATTGTAGTCTGAAATTTAACAATCGTCATGAAAATTCCGAATCAGTATATCATCAACTCAATGACTCTTTCAATTAAAGAGTATCTTGCATTTCTAACCAAACTAAATTATATTAAAAGTGTACAAAAATCGAAAAAACAAAACTCAATAAACTTTTAAAATAGCAAAAAAAAAACCATGGTGGAAGGCTCAGAGGATCCATTGGTGATTTTTGAATCACAAAGAATTCTAAATTCCCTCATAAAATAGGTAGTTGATAACATCATTGCCTTCGCAAAAAAATAAAAACGAAAAAAGTGAATTAAAATAAATTATATAAATAGTGGATAAACTCAATCAGATTTATGAAATCTGCAATCATAGAACAAATAGTAAAACATGCTGAAACATCTGAAGGCTCAGAAGGATCCATTGGTAATTTTGTAATCATAAAGGAATTTTGTATTCCTTCATAAAATAGGTAGTTGTAAACATCACTGCCTTCAAAATAAAACACAAAACACTAAAACGAAGAAAAAATGCAAGTGAATTTTGTAAATAATAAAGAAAAAATTACAAGAAAAAGAGGCAGAGAAAGGAAGAATGAGGTGACTGAAACTCGATGATAGGTTAAGAGAGAATTCAGCTGTACTATAAATAGAGGGGTGATTGAATTAGGTCTAGGGTTTGGGCCGTTGCTGAAATGACGGAACTACCCTCCCGTTTTGAATGGGTTAGCCTGTTACATCTTATGGGCCACAACTTTCTAGAGGGACTTTGTTAGCCCATTTACTGAATTGAAGGACCAAGTCTAATCTAGTAAACTAATTAACGCATACAGTACTTATTTATTTTATTTTATTTGTTTAAAATAAAAATATTATTTTTTAAATACTAATACTACCAAGATATTATAATTTTCTGTAAACAGTTAAATTTATATGCATAATAACAACAATGTAAATTAATCATTAACAACCTCTTATATCATTGCAAACACTATATTAATGGTGTGCTTGTTTTTATGGTGAAAATGTTGTAGACGCCGGTTTATTTTCAAAAGCTACTCTTTCTAGTTTTTTATTTCCACGTGAAGAGAAATGAAAAAGCTAAACCATACATTTTCTAAATATTTAATTCATATATAACTGTGAAAATTATTTAATTTGTAGTTATTTTTCATACAGTAAAGTGAATAATTATTGTGTTTTTATTGTAGATGGTTAAAAGTAGGTTATTAGAATTAATTAATTCTTTTATTAATTGTTGATTTCATTTCTTTTGATTATAGTTGTTGGAGTTGTTTCAAGTTTTTAAAAGTTAGGTTTAGTTTTTATTTATAATTTAACCATGACAAAATAAATAGAGTCATCATCACCGTATTCCACTACACCCCAACATTTCTCCCATAAACGTTAAATTTTATCGCTACCCACATTTTTAAAAGGAGACAATAACCAAACCTAGCACTAGCCCTTTCTCCTCACATGTCCTGCTCGTTCGCAAGAAAGATGGCTCTTGGCGATTTTATGTAGACTATCGCACCCTAAATGCAGCAACTATTCGTGATTGTTTTTCTATCCCTACCATTGATGTGCTATTTGATGAGTCGGGTTCTGCTTCTTTATTTATAAAGATTGACATAAGGTCAGGCTACCATCAAATATTAGAGTTGTACCAGAGGACACACATAAAATAACATTCATGACTTTTGATGGACACTACGAGTTTTTAGTTATGCCATTCGACTTGACTAACGCTCCTAGCTCTTTTCAGTCGGCCATGAATGACCTCTTACGACCTTATTTGAGACGGTTTATTCTTGTTTTTTCTATGACATACTTATTTACAGTCGTTGTTTATCTGACCATTTGCTTCATTTGAGGTTGATTTTAGATTTACTTACTACGAATCAATATGTTGCAAAACTTTCAAAGTGTGTATTTGCAGTGCCTATTATGGATTATTTAGGTCATGTTATCTTTATTAATGGAGTTACCTCTGATCCAGCGAAAATTCAAGATATTCTAGATTGGCCAGTGCCACGATCACTCACGATGCTTAGGGGATTTTTGGGCCTCACCGAATTTTACCGTCGCTTTGTTAAACTCTATGCCACACTCGCCTCTCCGTTCACAGATCTTTTATGTTTTAATAAGTTTACATGGAATACAGATACAGAGAAAGCATTTACAACAATGAAAATAAAGATGACAGAGACTCGTGTGCTTGCACTTCCGAACTTCATTAAGACTTTCAATGTTGAAATCGACGCCTCCGCCATCGTCATTGGTGTTGTTCTATCACAAGAGGGACATCCGCTAGCCTTCTTCAGCAATAAATTGTGTCCACGATTGCAAGCTTCTTCAGTTTATGTGCAGGAGATGTGTGCAATAACAGAGACTGTTAAGAAATGGCTTCAGTAACTTATTGGGCAACATTTTCATATCTTTACAAATCAAAAGAGTTTGAAAAATTTATTGGAACAAACCATTCAAATGCCCGAGCAACAGAAATGGCCTTCAAAACTACAAGGGTTCAATTTTAATATATTCTGCAAACCTGGCAAGACGAATCTCGTTTCAGATGCTTTGAAGACACACTAAAGAATCCTCCATTTTGTTGTCCATCTCGACCCCTAATCCAGAGTTCATCACTAGCCTCAAACATTACTATAAAGACACTGTAAAAGGAAAATAGTTAGTTAAAAACAACCAGACTAACAAAAATATGCAGTTACACTATCACTTTTCTAATGACCTCTTGTACTTCAAGGACATGATTTTCATACCAGATGCAATAGACTTTAGACACAAAATTTTGTACGAGTCCCAAAACACCCCACCTTCGAGTCACTCAAGCTTTAAGTCTACTATGTCACATATCTCATCTACTTTCCTCTAGCCAGGACTATACAAGAACACCAAGAAATACATCTAGGAATGTATCATCTGTCAGCATAATAAGTACCTACCAACAAAAAACCAGGGTTTGTTACAACCATTGGAAATTCCTGCACAAGTTTGGGAAGATTTGTCGATGGATTTTATAAATCACCTCCCAAAATTATTTGGCCACATTGTTGTATGGGTCGTTTGCGACAGGCTCTCCAGATTTGTGCACTTTGTTGCGCTTCCAACCCACTATGCAACGAAAGATATGGCACAATGTTTTTCTGTTAAGATCTGCAGACTCCATTGAGTTCCCCGATCCAGTGTTTCCGACAGAGATCCTCTCTTCCTGAGCAGTTTCTGGAAAGAGCTTTCCCGCGTGCAAGGTACCGTCCTGAAATACAACACAACTTATCATCCCAAAACAGATGGCCAAACTGAAGTGGTAAGTCGAACTTTAGAAATATACCTCCGCTATTTTATCAATGATAATCCTCGATTCTGGTTCAAGTGTCTTCATTTGGCTGAGTATTGGCATAACACCACACTGCACTCCGCGATTGACATGACTTCGTTTGAAGCGTTATACGACCGAAAACCTCCTTTGACAACAAACTACATCAAGGACCTCACCACAACTCCCTCTCTAAATTTCACACTGCAACGATGACAAGAAATCATTCATCAGCTAAAAACAAATCTGACTCATAGTCAACAAATAATGAAACACCAAGCCAAAAAAAAAAAAGATTGTACATTTGTGGAAGGCGAACTCATTTTGCTCAAGCTCTAACCCTATCACCAGATCTATGTTCAACATCGCACCTCGCGAAAGCTTTCGAAACGGTTTTTTTGTCCGTTCCCCATCCTCTGTCGTGTTGGATCTGTTGCATATGAGCTTCAACTACCACCATCTTCACGAATCCATCAGGTATTCCATTTCTCTCAATTGTGTGCTTACCATGGCCAGTTAACATCGTTCCGATTCTGATTACGATTGAAGAGGAGGAAATTGATTTGGGTATGTTATACCCCAAAATTTTCCCTCCTATTTTTCAAGTCAATACACATCTCTATACTCAAGAGTTCCTCAAGGGTTGGTCGGATGGACCCTATCCTAAGCAATCAACCCATAATTAGGGTTTTGATTCTCTCTAGTCAAAATTGGTTTCTATTGCCTCAAGTGAGCACCATACCTCCTCATATGTCTCAAGGTATCACAATGTTAAGTTTCAAGCCTCACAACTCAAGTTTGCTCAGTCAACTGCTCAAATGGTTGAAAATCAGTTGTATTGGACAAAAAGTCAATTGTGGTCAACATACAGTCGAACTTCATTATTTTTTGTCAACCTCAATATTTTGAAGACACATTAATCATTTGATCAAGGGTTGGTCATGATTCATTAAGAAAGTTCATAGAAGTAATCAAAAGTCAAAGTTTCTAAATTTGGGTTTCTTAAGGGAAAGTCAACAAAGCTTTGACCAGACATAACTTTCACATACTTCATCAGAAATTTCTCCACCAAAGATCATTTTAAAGAGAATTCAATTATCTGCAACTTTGGGTCTCACAAGCGTTTCCCAAAAATCCTTTATTTGAGAGTTATGGGTCAAGACATTATAGGTCCTTCTAAAAGTCAACAAAAAGTCATCTCTTTCCAAAGAAGTGTACATGAGCATGGAAGCTTAAATGAAGATGAAAACAAAAGGATAATTTAGAGGACACCTTAATCTTTATAAAAAGTCCAAGAACACTCTCAAATGATAAAAATTGAGCAAGTTATGACCTGGACAAAATTGAAAATTTTGAAGAAATGTATGAAGAAAATATTGACCAAACTTGAAAATTTTCCAAATGGGCCTATATTTCTTTGGTTCAAACTTGTTTCTAATGTTGTCAAGAACCTGTAAGCCCATCCACACGCCATGGTTTCATTTATTTTATTTATTTTTTGATTAATTCACTTTAATTCAAATTTAATTAAAATAAAATACAAAATTAAATGGGATAAGTGCAAGGTTGTAAATTTGAGTTGCTTGAGGTCCAAGATAGTCATCATAGCTGGCCAAATTCGTGCAACATCTGATTGGCATGATATTGGTGCAAGATTGAAGAAAAAAATAAAGTTTTAAAGCAAATTGGCAATCAAATATTTTCACATTGAATGCCATATATTTTCTCCAAAAATCTTAACCTAATTCAGTCCTCTATATATGAACAAGGATTCCAGATGCTTGGGGAGGACTTTGGCAGCCTCGAGAACCCTAACCTAGCTTGAAAAAACCGTGACTTTAAAGTAACTTGTAGCCAAGGTTCTAGCTCGATTCAGACCAAACAAAACCTTAAACTACATTCCTTGATCCTCTCTGAAGCATTCTAGATCGTTACAAGGTATCAAAACACCTTGAAACACGATATAGCATATCACGGTTTGCACCTCTTTACTCAAAATTGAATTTATGAATTTATGCATCATAAACATGTTTCGATTGTATATTCTTGTTTAGAATGATGTTTGCAAGCTTTCTGGGCAATTTATTTTGAGTTTAAGTGCAGATATTATGAATCACCATGGCTAGGGTTCCGAACCTTCGAATTGGGGACATTAGGTTTGAGGAAAAATTGGCCAAAACCAAGGGCACCATTAGATTTAGGAGACAATTTCCACTCGATCCATGCCCTTGGTTGAAATTTATCATTCGTATTTTGAATTTTTGAATTGTGCATGGATTTAGTGACGAACAGACATCGTCAGTATAAGCTTTACCGGTGGAAAATTCGTGGGTAATGTTTCCAGAAAATTCAAAACGGGGACGACGACCCGTTCGCACGCGTTTTCAAATTTTAATATATTTTAAAATTTTATTTTATTATATATTAATTTTCTTTCATTTAACTAACACCCAGCACAGGTGGTTCAGATGTCAAGCGTGTGGAGACCTTTAACCCTGAGGTCCTGGGATCAAATCCAGCCTCCCCACCATATTTTTTGGCAATTTTTCACACTAATCTTATTTTCTATTTTTTTCTTTTCTTATTTAATTTAATTCATTTTCAAATATTTTTTTAAATATCATAAACAACCTAAAATTAATTTTCTTTTTAGATTTAGGTCACAAAAATACTTATTTAATTTTTGACATAAAAAATGTTTTATTTTTTTCCATTTAAATTAATTGTTTAATTAATCACAAAATTAGACTTTAATTGTTTTTTTAAATTAAAATCAACCACAAAAAATACAAAAATATTTTTTCCTTTCTAATAATTAGGTTTTTTACTAATCTTAAGATTTTTACTTATTTTTACAACTTTTTTCTACTAACACAAAAATCTTTTACTAATGTTATTTACTCTTATTCCGATTTAATCCTTCTCGCGATATTTTTTCCGATTATTATAACTGTATCCATGTTGTAATATCTAGGTTTAATTTCTCGCACATTTTTCCAATATTATGTATCTGCTCACATGATGTAATAGTTTAAAGTTTAAACTAGGACTTTACTTTTTCTGCTTTTACTTTCTGCACCTCCAATAATGTAATTGCCCAGCTAATTGGATTGTATGGCAAGATTAAAATCAATCGTTAGAAAACTCTAAATTCAAAGATAACATATTTGAACCAAACACACTCTTCACACTTTCACCCCCTTAGGGTATCCTTTCTTGTTTCCTTTCGAATAAAAATGGCCATGTCCCTCGACCGTAAGGGTACCATTAACAAAGTCCCTCGATTCAAAATCATCACAGAGATCATAGTGCCTCAATGACCCTCGATGTTGCCTATGATATATGATCTTGTCCCTCGGTTGTTGCCTACGAATAAGTGATGATCATCCCTTAGAATTGCTAAGGTATCCTTACATGTTGCCTTTAATGACCATACGCCTGTCCCTTCACATCCAACGGATAGAGTTACCTACCAACTAATGGTATGGATAATACTATCCTAAAGGAGAAGGACAATAATAAGAAACGACCTTTCTGAGTAGGTAATAAGACTCTAAAATTTCTTGCTCCAATCAAAACAAATGCTTTTTACACGTCATATTCTTTTCAAAAAAATATTTTCAAACAAACCTTTGTATACATTCCAACGAGAATCATTACAAAGTTTTAAAGAAACATTTCCAAACACTTCGTATACATTTTTGAGAACTGATACAAGAATCATTACGAAGTCAAAGCGAAATACTTTTCAAAATACTTTTCAAATCACACACACACAGAAAGCAAGTTTTCAAAAAGTGATATAAGCAAAGACCCCATAGATAACTACGGATAGAAAGGGTGCTAATACCTTCCCTTTTCATAATTACCTCCCGAACTTAGAATCTATCAAAGGTTTTTCCTGTTCTTTTCACCTTTTCTTTATTAGATAAAAGAAAAATCGGTGGCGACTCTTTCTATCCGCACATTTGTGATAAAACGCAAAACAAACAAGTTAATTCTCCCACCGTGTTACAGAACTGGCAACTCTGCTGGGGAGAATACCTAAAGAGAGGTTACCTTAGAGCTATATACCACTTTTTATCGCTTTTTGTTTGTTTTGTATGGTTTACTTTTAAAAATTGTATAAATTTTTGTGTTTTAAGTGGTTTTCTAAAGTGGTTTTTGACTCGGGTGCCTGTTTTACGCGCCGTTTGGACCGTTGGAAAGTTAAAAAGTATTTTTTACAATATGAAACTTATTTTGATAATAGTGGGTTAATAATTTATTGGAAGAATTACGATTTATTTATATGTTGTATGTGTGGTAACGCAAAATGTTGCAATTGGATGTACCGGTGTTATATACTTGTCGAAAATTGCGAAGTTGCAGGTTGTGATGAAATTAGTTATGTTATCTTGTGTTAATGTGATGAATAATGTTGTAGGCCTCGTGCCAACGTTGGATGATGTTGATGACTTATTATTACGATGAAGGCTTATAGCCAGTGTTGAATTTATGATGAAGTTGATGTTGATTTGATGATTTCGTTGTTGTTGTTGAGTTGCAACATGTTGTTGCTTACATTGCATAATTACGATGGCCTAGATTGGCAAAAATATTACGTTGAGAGCTTTGCTCTATTTACGATGGCCTGAATTAACAACACGATTATGATGAAGGTTTATGCCTTGTTGATGCCTCAGATGTTGGTAAATTTTTACGATGGGAGTTCTGCTCCACTAGTACCACATCCCGGTGCATTTAAATAAGTTGTTGTATCTCAAGTTGCATTTTGAATCGTTGTGAATATTGAATAAATTATTGAATTGTTTGTTTTGTGAAAATTTTCCAAGCGGTGATTTATATTATCTGATTTTAATATATATATATATATATATATATATATATTATTTATCATACGATTTATTAGATTGCAAGATATCTCACCCCTTCTATTGTGATGTTGCCTCAACGTGGGTAACGTAAAGGTAATCCAGAGTGAAGATTTTCTACCTTCAATAGTTCGAGTAGGTGTTTGTCGTTCTAATACGTAGCACTCGGGGGGATAACGCATGTTTGCTTATTTGTTGATTTTATTTTGTTAAGGATGTTTTAAGTTGTTTTGTTGAAGACTAAGATTTTTAAGTTATTTTTATTGTTGAAGAAAGATGCTATGATTGTTTGAAGTACAATTTTGCTATCTTGAACTTATTTTAAATTGGCCATGATGCCAGGATATTTTGGTTAAAATTTTATGAATCCGCTGCGTAGAAGTAAAAATTAATTATTTTTGAAAGAATAAACAGGTTGTTATTGATTTATAGAAATTATGTGCTATGTATCTGAACTACAGGTGATTGATTATTGTGTTGTTTTACGCTGAATGTGTGAAATACCATTGTTTGATGTTGAATTTTGTAACTCTGATTCTTATATAATTACTTGGGTAGAAATGGAGTGTTATATTAGTGGTATCAGAGCAGGTCGGTGCGTCCGACTAAAGTTGTTGAGTCATAGTGTTATTTAACAATCGAGTATTGTTAATTAGTTCTCTAACCGTTGTTTATGTTGTAGTGATAAATTTATATGGCTTGAAGAATGATGCTCTGATTGTTGTTGGTTGTGTGGAAGATGTTGTTAAGGTGATAATGTGACGTTAGATTTCCAAGAATAAGTATGTTGTGGTTGCTACTGTTTTGAATGTTGATATAACGGAGTAATGTTGAAGTGATTAATAAGTTATTAACGATTATGTCGCGAGGGTGTTGAATGATTAGCATGTGAATATTTGCTTTAAATCGTATTGAGTTCTCGTTATGTTGGAAAAGTAGTGTTCGAAGTATGGTCAAACGTGAATTGGAGATCAGAGAGTTAGATGTGAAATTCACGTTAAGAGTAGTAGTATCGAGTGGAATTTTGAGAACGGAAATATTCTAAGTGGGAGAGAGTTGTAACGCCCGGTTATTTAATTAATTAGTTAATTAAATATTTTTGAATTATTTCCGATTTAAGTTGGCGATTTGTTAGTTGATTTAGTTGTTTAATTGTTAAATAGTCGATAGATTAATATTAATAATAATATTGGTTGGTTATTAATAATAAAAATGATAATATTAGAATAATTATTGTTGGGCTTATTGTAGTGGTAGTATGAAGTAAAGTAAGGGTTAGGAATTAAGCCCAATAGAAATATAATTATTAGTAAGTATTATATATAAATAAGAAATTAGGTTAGTTGGAGAAGTTGTTAGAAAACAAGGAGAAAAAAAACCAGTACGTGAGAGAAGGGAAATATTGGGAAAAAGAGGAACAAGAGTTTTGGAGAAAATTTGCCGCCGAAAGAGAATTGCAGACTGAAAGCCGAAGCAAAAATTCAACCGGAACTCCGTAGAGCGACCTTCAATCCAAGATAAGGGAGAGGTTATTATTTTTTAATGGGTTGTATGATGAGTAGTATGTGGGATTTAGGATAATTGAGAATTTACTATGCATTTGCGGTTGTTCTGTTGGGTGAGAAATTGTTTGATGTCATTATGTTGAAATTGTTTTTGAATTGCTTGTCTAATTGACATTGCTAAGGAAAAATTATAATTTATTATGAATGATATATGATCCTGTGTGATGAAATTGGGGTTTCGACTCTCTAATAAGTGGTATAATTGTGGGTAGATGATGATATTGAATGTTAGGTTTTGGGTGTAGATTAGTTTGTGAAATTGATGGTTGTATTCGATTGAATTGATGAAATTGGTTTGGTAATTTGTTTAGAATTTTTATGCATGATGTTGACTGAAAATTGTATAAATTTTTGTGTTTTAAGTGTTTTTCTAAAGTGGTTTTTGGGTGAAAGAAGTGAAATCCTGTAGCAGGAAAAATTCTAATTTTTTACTGTTTTCAGTGAAATAACTGGTTACCTGGTGAAGTAACCCGTTACCTCATTGAAAATTTGTGTAAATTGGCCTCTTGAGGGAGAAGTAACCGGTTACCTGGTGAAGTAACCCGTTACTTCACTAAAACTGGCAGAATTTTGAAAACTTTAAAAATTCGTAACTTTTGACTCGGGTGTCTGTTTGACGTGCCGTTTGGACCGTTGGAAAGCAAAAAAGTATTTTCTACAATATGAAACTTATTTTGATAATAGTGGGTTAATAATTTATTGGAAGAATTACGATTTATTTATATGTTGTATGTGTGGTAACGCAAAATGTTGCAATTGGATGTACCGGTGTTATATACTTGTCGTAAATTGCGAAGTTGCAGGTTGTGATGAAATTAGTTGTGTTATCTTGTGCTGAATAATGTTGTAGGCCTCGTGCCAACGTTGGATGATGTTGATGACTTATTATTACGATGAAGGCTTATAGCCAGTATTGAATTTATGATGAAGTTGATGTTGATTTGATGATTTCGTTGTTGTTGTTGAGTTGCAACATGTTGTTGCTTACATTGCATAATTACGATGGCCTAAATTGGCAAAAATATTAAGATGAGAGCTTTGCTCTGTTTACGATGGCCTGGATTGACAACACGATTATGATGAAGGTTTATGCCTTGTTGATGCCTCATATGTTGGTAGATTTTTATGATGGGAGTTCTGCTCTACTAGTACCACATGCATGTGCATTTAAATAAGTTATTGCATCTCATGTTGCATTTTGAATCGTTGTGAATATTGATTAAATTGTTGAATTGTTGGTTGTGTGAAAAATTTGCGAAGCGGTGATTTACATTATCTAATTCTAATATATATTATTTATCATATGATTTATTAGATTGTTAGATATCTCACCCCTTATGTTGTGATGTTGTCTCTACGTGGATATCGTGTAGGTAATCCAGAGTGAAGGTTGTCTACCTTCAATAGTTCGAGTCAGTGTTTATTGCTCTGATACGTAGCACTCGGGGGGATAACACATGTTTGCTTATTTGTTGATTTTATTTGGTTGATGGATGTTTTAAGTTGTTTTGTTGAAGACTAAGATTTTTAAGTTGTTTTTATTGTTGGAGAAAGATGCTATGATAGTTTGAAGTTCAATTTTGCTATCTTGAAGTTATTTTGAATTGGCCATGATGCCAGGATATTTTGGTTGAAATTTTATGAACTCGCTGCGTAGAAGTAAAAATTAATTATTTTTGAAAGACCAAACAGGTTGTTATTGATTTATCGAAATTGTGTGCTATGTATCTGAACTATATGTGATTGATTGTTGGTTGTTTCACATTGAATGTGTGACAGTCCATTTGTTTGATGTTGAATTTTGTAATATGATTTTATATAATTACTCGGGTAGAAATGAGGTGTTATACCGTCCGATCGCATTGGATTCCCTTCTAACTCTGGATCTACTTCATAGTTGGCAACCACTGCCTTTCCTCTTAACTCTCCAGTTGTCCCCGCACCAAGCTCATATGCTCCTCTTCACAAACAACTATTTCTAACACAACTTTCCAACAACTCTATTATTACTTCTCAGACCTTGGAAACCACACTCACTAGCCCTATTTCCCACAATCGTTCAAAATCTCCAATGCCAATTCCCGTGCCACATTCCTCTACCAACTCGATGGGCCCTAATATTATGGATCATAACTAAAACCTTAAGGACAAGGTTTATTTTGCGCGGGATAGTTGTGATAGGCTGATGGATAGGCCCACGAGAATTATTAAAAAGCCCTTATGTCAACAAGACTTTGTTATGTAATTTGGACCTTAAGTTATATTTATTTCCTTCAAGTGGGTTTGTAACCCATAGTTTTTTAGGCCCATTAAGAATCTTGTATTTATAGTGTTGGTGCCACTTATAATAAGCAGGCTGAATAAAAAACTATGTTCTTTTTTTTAATTGTTTTATATTTGTATTTCTTGGTTAAACCTTAGTTTCTTGGTAGTAGTAGAACCCTACCATCATATTCACCGAGAGATCTTGGCTCAACAACCCAATTCATTGTCACGAGCAGTTGGGTTGGCCCGTTTGCAGGAAGATAAGTTGTAGGATTTGCTTAAAGCTTCACGTTCTAAAACGTTCAAAGCTCTATATTGTCCTCCATTGAACCCCACGTCGATGAAGTCTGTCCCTGCACTAATATTTTTACTAGCTCCTAAAATCAAGCTTGTATTTCATCACTTGTTGGAACCAGAGTTTGCGGAGCATTATGGAAAGTGTTTATGAATTAACTACAATTAGAAGTGGTCTCATATGCACAAGTATGGTGGCTATGTGTTTCTCTTGCCCGCTGATAATGATGAAGGTGAAGTGGATTAGGCCCAACTTGAGTCTTGTTGAAAGTAATTCCTTGTGTAGGAAAATATTTGATTTGATGTAAGAGTGTGGAAATAGTTTGTTACACACATATTTGATTTTAGATTTAGATAGATTTGATTTAGATCTAAAATAGAATATATTTGATTTAGCTCGAAAATAGGTATTTTTGGGCTTTTATAGTTTTGGGCATTAGCTAACCTAAATCTATAAATAAAGGGAGTAACCCCCTATTTTTGTAATCAAATCATTCATAGCATTTTGCAATTGCAAAGTAAGAAAGGTTTATCCACAATTTATGGGCAGAGAGAAACTCTACAGAAAATAATTCTTTCTTTTCTTCTTTAATTTTCTTTTACATTGTTCATCGTTATTATATATGGTAATATCAATCTTGTTCATCAAGATTGGTAGAAATTCATCATAGGTTTTGGTGTATTTCCAACATCTGGTATCAAGAGCTCCGGTTAAGCGATCAAGGGAAGAGGAAGAAAATCAATGGCGATGAATTCCGTTAACGGAAAGTTTCCAGCAAGTCTCATAATTCTTAAAGGAGATAACTATGAGAATTGGTGCAAATAGATGAAGGTTATATTCGGTTTTCAAGATTTTGGGATCTTGTAAAATATGGAGTAGAACCACTTGATGAAAGAGCTTCAGAAGCAGAATACAAAGAATTGAAGAAGAAGAATTATAAAGCTCTCTTTATAATTCATCAATGTGTCAGCCCAGACAATTTTGAACAGGTTAGTAATGTAGAATCTGCAAAAGAAGCTTGGAAGATTCTCAAGAAATCGTTTGGAGCCGCTGAGAAGGTGAAAGAGGTGAGGTTACAAACTCACAAAATAACGTACGAATTGCTTCAAGTGGAAGATAGCGAAAGCATATCTGATTTCTTCACTAGGGTTACAAGACTAGTGAATCAAATCAAGACTTGTGGAGAGACGTTAACAGCAAGAGTTGTTGTTTCGAAGATACTGAGATCTTTGGCTCCGAAGTTCGACCGTGTGGTAATTGTCATAGAAGAGTTGAAGGACATGTCAACCTTGTTGAAGGAAGAGCTTCAAGGGACGCTTGAATCTCATGAACAAAGGATGGCTGAAATAGCTGCATGCAAATCGAAGAGTGATGTGGCTCTGCAGACTCAATCAACAAAAGACAAGAAAGGCAAATGAAAGTGGCTCGACAACAAAGGTAGAGGTGGCTACAACAATTCAAGTGGTAGAGGAAACCAGAATGAAGAAAGTGTGTCGAATCAAAGAAGACCATACCAAGGCCACCAAAGAGGTGGTGTTTCAAATAGAAGAAGAGGTGGTGGTTAAAAACCTGACAAGAGTCACATTTAATGTTACAATTGTTAAAAGTATGGTCATTATTTGAGTGATCATCCAGAGAAGTGAAAGAATCAAGAAAGTGATGCAAAGTTTGCAAAGCATGGAGATGAAGAGATTTTGTTGATGGTCACAACAAAAGATGAAGAAAAATTCAAGTATCAATGGTACTTGGATTTAGGATGCTCATCATACATGTATGGAAGAAAAGATTGGTTTGTTAACCTAAAGCCCTCAATGAAAAACATGGTGAAATTTGCAAATGACAATACTTTAGCAGCTGAAGGTATTGAAGATGTTATGATCATGAGGAAAGATGGCAAGAGGTCAGTAATTTCGAATGTGTTATATATTCCAGGCATTAAGAGCAACTTTCTTAGCATAGGGCAGTTAGTCAAAAAGAATTACAAAGTGACTGTTGAAGACAAGATAATGAGAATCGTCGACACTAGTGGAAGATTAATCTTGAAGGCTCCTATGTCCTAGAATAGAACCTTCAAGATCAAACTTAATGGGATGGAGCACAAGTGTCTTTCGGCTGCAGCTAGCAGAGACGAATGGATATGACACTATCGACTAGGCCATCTCAACTTCAGAGACATCATAGATTTAAAGAGAAAAAAATATGGTTTCAAGATTGCTAGAAATTGACATTCCAAATGAAGTATATGAAGAATGCGTGAAAGCAAAGCAACACAAGAATAACTTCAGCAAGGATGTAGGAAGCAAGTCGAAGGCCGTTCTCGAAGTCATATACTCTGATGTATGTGGACCAATCTAGGTGGATTCGTATGGAGGTAATAAATAGTTTGTCACATTCATAGAAGATTTCAGTCGAAAACTGTGGACTTACCTAATCAAGAAGAAAAGTGAAGTGATCTAGGTATTTACCAAATTTAAATCTATGGTCGAAAGGCAAAGTGGTTGAAAGCTCAAAGTTTTGAGAACTGATAGTGGTGGAGAGTATATGTCGAAAGACTTCGACAAGTTATATGAAAAAGAAAGGATTGCGCATAAGGTAGTGCCACCCTACACTCCACAACAGAATGGTACTGCATAAAGGAATAATCAAACCAATCAAACCATCATGAATATGGTTTGAAGTATGTTGAAAGGCAAGAATTTACCTAAAGAGTTTTTGGGTGAAGCTGTGTCTATTGCAACTTATATTTTGAGCAGATATCCTACAAAGAAGCTAGAAGGAATTACTCTAGGAGAATGTTGGTCTGGTGTGAAGCCTAGCTTGATTCATCTGAAGGTATTTGGATCTATTGCACACAGACATGTGCCAAATCAGTTAAGAAGAAAACTTGATGACAAGTCGAGTCAAATGATTCTAGTTGGATATCATTCGACAGGAGGTTACAAGTTGTTCGACCTAACGAACAAGCATATTGTGATTAGCAGAGACGTGATCATAGATGAGCTGAAAGAATGGGATTAGACTCAAAATGTCAAGGAATATTCATTGATAATCTTACTTGAAGAATCATAAACTCAAGTCAAAAGAGAAGTTCGACAAGAGGAACCAACGATTATAGATCAACCAAGTACAAGTACAAGCAGACCTCGAAGAACAAGACACATGCCTGCAAGATTGCAATATTGTGTGGTTACATCAGATGATGTGATTGATAATGAAGGTGAACTTGTACACTATGCTTTCTATGAAGATGTTGAACCTGTCAATGCAGCTAAAGCATTGAAAGATTTGAAGTGGGTGAAAGCGATGATCGAAGAAGTGAAATCCATCGAAGACAACAATACTTGGTCACTAGTCAAATTGCCTCAAGGCAAGAAGGAAATTGATGTCAAGTGGGTATACAAAGTGAAGATAAATACCAAAGGGGAAGTAACTCGACACAAAGCAAGGCTAGTGGCGAAAGGATTTCTGCAAAAAGAAGGGATTGACTTCGATGAAGTTTTTGCACCTGTGGCTAGGATCAAAACAATCAGGTTGGTTGTTGGTTTACTAGAAATAAGTAGTTGTCACATATGTTAGATGGACGTGAAGTGTGCATTCCTGAATGGACCTTTAGACAAAGAAGTTTATGTTAAACAACCGGTTGGATTTGTATGGATTGAAACATGCTCCAAGATCTTGGAACAAGAAGATTGATAGTTTTCTAAGAGATAAGGAATTTGTGAAGTGCACAACTAAATATGGAGTATATGTAAGAAGAAGCAATAGTCAATTGCTTACACTATGTCTCTATGTCGATGACTTGTTAATAATAGGTAGTTGTAAGAAGGAGATCGAAGACTTCAAAGGTGATCTCAACAAGGAATTTGAAATGTCTGATCTAGGTGATATTTTATATTTCCTTGGCATCAAATTCTACAAGACTAGTAGAGGTTTGATGATGCATCAAAGAAGATATGCAGGAGAAATTCTCCAGAGATTTGAGATGGAAGAATGCAATTCGACTTCGACACCTGTAGAAAATAATTCTTTCTTTTCTTCTTTAATTTTAATTTACATTGTTCATCGTTATTGTGTGTGGTAATATCAATCTTGTTCATCAAGATTGGTAGAAATTCATCATAGGTTTTGGTGGATTTTCAACAAGTCTAACATTAATGTTGACGTCCCGAATGAATCACCATAAGCCCAACTAAGCTTGCATGCACTTGTTGGATCACAAATCATTGATACATTTCGGGTCACGAGCCATATCAAGTAGCAACCAAATAACATTTTAGTGGATGGGGGAAGTACCCATAATTTCATACAGGTCAGTGTGGCTAGTGCTTTGGGCCTCCAACATAGCCCAACTCCCTCTCTCCGTGTGTTGGTAGGTAGTGGGCAAGAGTTAATTTGTTCACATGTCTGTATGAGGATTCAAATAGTGATTCAAAATCATCAATTTCTGGTGGATTTATATGTGTTAAGTCTATGAGGAGCAAAGATTGTATCAAGAGCCCAATGACTCAAGTAGTTGGGTTCGGTTCGGATGGACTACCATACATTAACCATGAAGTTTTTTTATCAGGTAATTATATTGAATTACAAGGTAACACTACTTACATGCCTTCACCTATCAATTTCCATCAACTTCAACAATTATCCCGTCATGATACATAAGCTCAATTCTTTTCCCTTAAAGTTTATGATCCAATTCAGGAATCCCTTACATTACCCTCCACACTCACCTAGACCCCATGATACATCACATTCTTCACCAGTATACACAATTATTTGTAGAACCCAATTGTTAGGATGCTAAATCAAACCCTGACAAAACTACAAGAAAATCTGTAAAATTTTATACTAGAGAAAAGACAATAAAAACTATCTAAGGAAAATAGAGATAAAAGATAAACTTCATTCATTTGATTGATAATTTTGTCATCTCTCAATGAGTACATATATAGTAGTACTAGTGGATAGTAACTTAATAGCTAAAAAGGTTATCTAAACAATATGAAATAAAGGTCCAACTAAAATACATTATATAAGTAAGGTGTTTAGAAATTATTTTCACTCCCCGTCACTACTCACCCCTTCCAAATCAACCTTGTACTCAAGGTTGTAACGATACTGTGACAATTTTCTTCCTCTTCCCGGATTCTATCTCTTAAACTGAGACAATTTGATCATTACAACTTGAGCAACTAAAAACATTTCTTTCCAAAGATATGTGTCAATGTTGTTACTAAAAGTTGAGTTTAAAACTTGCATAAACTTCAACAACAACCAATTTGAGTGTAGACCTTCAAATTTTTCTATGAAACCATTTCCACAATATTGAACCAATCTTTAATGGCAAAACAAACACATAATAGAACTCCAGCTTAGGCTTAGAGGAAAAGTTAAAAATTCCTTACGATTTAGAGCGCAAACAGGATCAACAGGACCATACACACAGCCAACTGAAAATAACCCATTCTGAAGCTCCAAAAAATTAACAGAGAGGCCTTCGAACTTGCCACTCCATACCTTTATTTTAGTCATACCCCACAAATAGCTTTTATGACATTGAAAATCCTTTACATTGCTAAGATTCATGCAATCAAACTTTAGAAGAATGATATCCACATTGTGATTTATATGCAACGAAGGTGCCTTTAAAATACCGCCAAACACAGGTATGTGGTAATCCATTCCCAATTTGTTATAAAAAATTCCACCATTTTCACTTTTCAGAGGTAATGAAAAAGTTGCTAGAATCACAAGTTTTGTTTACCTTAGAAAGAAGTGGAGGAGGCTTGATGAAATTGTTCAGAACAAAAATAGGATCTTCCGTAACAACACCTTCAAGTTTCTCTCCCACTCGTGGCGCACTCGGATCATCATTAAGGACTCCTTCGGCATCCGCAAGTTGATCAAAATCCACCTTGTCAGTTGTGGTGGAAAGTGTTGGACCAGTGCTCACAGTTCCTAAACTTAAGTCACACCTCCAAACTTGAAGTTGTTTGGCTTCAGAATCTGATGTAATTAAATATTTTGCATCATTGGATATAGAAACACATTTTATATTTTCCAAATCATTAGGGCACTTCAAAACCTCTTTCCCAGTTTCCAGGCTAATAACCCTTAGTCTAGAGCTGAAAAATTGCTAAGTATTTTTCATTATGTGAGAAAGCTAGTGAAAAGATGGACTTTTTGAGACTCTGAATTCCTTTAGAAGCTCTCCTGTTTCAGAATTAATCTCACATGCCTTCTCATCATGTCCAACAACACAAAGAAACTGTCCTTTGTTAGCAAATGAAAGTCCGCAAATCCCACCGGGAATTGGAAGCCTGGTAGGCCACTTCCTGTCGCCAGTGGAAAAATCAACAGCGAGAGCTTTTCCATCACCATCGGAGTTCACACAATTGAGAACTAATGGGTTGTGAACAATCTTTGTTTACCATTAAGTTGTTGTTCTCCCTGTTCATGTTATGACCTTCGTTAGCCGTTGACAATTCTTTTGAGTAATTATTGATATAAAGGACACGCATCTCCTCTGTATCCTCAAAAGAGGCGCCCTTTTCCACTACGGGATCAAGTTCCACTTCACTGTTAGCGTTCAAAGATGAGTCAACCAGTAAAGGCTGTGATGTGTTGGTTACATTATTGGCAATGCAAATTTTCGTCTCAACTTTAGCAAAAGAGTGGCTGACTTCATCAAACAATTTCCTTCCTTGTGTTGCTTTGGGAGAGTCACCAAATTTTTGAATCAGTTCCTTCATCTCTTATCTATAGTTGTTTGAAATCTTGGGATTGTGAATAGAATCTAAAACTGGGGTTGACTGTAGTTTCTGTTCAGATGATGTGCCAATGCCACTTGGGGTCTTGTAGCTGTCTCCCAAAACAAAATCACCTCTATGTAGCTTCTGTTCAAGGTTGAACAATCGCGGTTGTGGTTTGTTGTCTTTCAATGGTGATTTTGAGAATTTTTTCAATGCTTTCTTGAAATTGGGGTGAGAAACTTGCAAATGTTTTGCAAAATCTCTTTTTAACACTAAATTGATTTCGATATTTGTGACTAAAGGTAGAGGAGGTGTTTGTTGGTTGTAGTGGTTGAAGATAATTATTGTAGTAGTAGAAATCATGAGAAGATGAATAGGATGAATATGGATTAGGTGGATTGGATGTGAGTTAGGTGTATGAGGTGAATATTCATGATTTAGATATAATTTTGGTGATGAAGATCCAACAGTGTAAGTGTAAAGAGTTTCCAAGGGAATGATGAAGATGAAGGTGTTGATGTGGGTGTGGAATAGGCGGAGGAATGCTCCATGAATGATATGAAGGTGTGTGATAAGAATAATCCATAAGAGGATTTGAGTACATGGATGAAAGCACTAATATTAGGATGATAAATCAAACCCTAACAAAACTAAAAGAAAAGTTGTAAAATTCTATACTAGAGAAAAGACAATAAAAACTATCTAAGAAAAATAGTGATAAAAGATAAACTTCATTTCATTTGATTGATAATTTTGTCATCTCTCTCAATGAGTACATATATAATAGTACTAGTGATAGGAAGTGAAAATAGTTTCTAAACATCTTAATTATTTAATGCATTTTAGCTGGACCTTTATTTCATATTGTTTAGATGTGCTCTCTAAATACCAATCATCTTCCACCACCTAGAAACACTGACCACCATATGACCCTGTTACCCAATGCTACACCAGTTAATGTAAGGTTGTATCCTTACCCACATCCTCAGAAAGCAAGTTTATAAGATGCTCTATACAGAATACATTTAACCCAACACAAGTCTGTTTTCCTCTCTTGTGCTCCTCTTGAAGAAGTATGGGTCTTGGCGGATGTGTGTTGACAATCGGGCGCTTAATGCCGAGACCGTTTCCCATTGAAGAAGAACTTGGGAAGGAAATAATATTTTCAAAATTGGACCTAACCTCTGGTTTTGATCAAATTCGTGTGGCTTCAGAGGACATTGCAAAAGTGGACTTTCGAACGCACGATGGTCATTATGAATATTGTGTTATGCTTTTTGGCCTTTGTAATGCACCCGCAAAACTTTCAGGATACGATGAATGATATGTTTCATCCTTATTTTCGCAAGACAATAATCGTCTTCTTTGACGACATCTTAGTTTTCAGTTCAGTGCTTGATCTCCATCTCCAACATCTGGAGCAAGTATTTGAAATTTTATCTCAACACAAGTTTCACTTAAAGATATCCAAATATTTCTTCTGTCAGCCCCATATCTCTTATCTCAGTCATGTCGTTGCAGCAGATCCCTCAAAGATCCAAGCTATTATGGATTGGCCCCCCTAAGAAGATTAAAGAATTGCGGGGTTCCGAGGGTATGCTGCTTGGGCTCTTCCTCTAACCCAGTTGCTGAATAAAGATGGATTTAAGTGGTCAATAGAGGAACAAGATTCATTGGAGGCCTTGAAACAAGCTCTAACATTGCCTAATTTTGCAGAACCATTTGTTGTTCAAACTGATGCACCTAACAAGGCAATGGGAGCTGTGTTATTACAAGGAGATCACCCAATTGCCTATTTTAGCAAGGTTTTATGTCCTCATATGATGAAAACTTAAACTTGTTTGAGGGAATTACACGCCGTAACAAGTGTGGTTAAACACTAGAGGAAATACCTATTGGGCCACTTCTTCATCATTCAAACAGATCACAAAATCCTTAAGGAGTTACTCCGGAGCAACAATCTTAGTTATCTAAACTTTTGTGATACCATTATGATATTCAATATAGGTCGGGTAAAACTAATATTATGGCAGATGCCTTGTCTCGGTCCTTAACACTTCAGATGCCTCTTCGATGTTGTTGGTACTCCTCAATTCCTTTTCACAGATGAGTTGAAACGTAGTCTTGCAATATACACTGAGTTCGTCTCATTACAGACGCGCATCGCATTAGACCTCGCCTCACATCAGAAGTACCATGAGAAAGATGGACTAATCATATTCAAGGGAAGGATTTGGATAAGATCTATGTCACATTTTAAGTCCCTTCTAATGAAGGAATACCATGAGATGCCAATCGAAGGACATGTCAGAACATCATTAAAACACATAAGAGGATTGCAGCAAATTTCTTTTGGATAGACATGTGCAAGGATTTGAAGTAATTTGTCTCTAATTGTGTAGTTTGTTAGCAAACAAAGTATCCCACAACTAAACCAGCAGGATGATTGCTTTGCTACAACCATTGCCTATTCTGGCTAATGTGTAGGAAGACATATCAATGGACTTTGTCCCATGTTTGCCTATTTCCAATGGATATCAATTATTCTTATTGTTGTAGATCATTTCTCTAAAGTTGTTCATCTTGGTGCACTTCCTGCTCAATTCATTTCATCTAAGGTAGCACAACTTTTTGTTAACACTGAATCACGTCCTTCCTAAGAGTATCATATTTTTGAGCAAATTCTGGGCTAATTTGTTCAAGTTTAGTGGAACCTTGTTGCGGATGAGTTCCTCTTACCATCCATAAACCGATGGTCAAACCGAAGTCACCAATGGCACCATTGAACAATATTTGCGGGCCTTTGTTCCTGCTAAGCTGAATCACTAGTTTCATTTTTTTACCCTGGGAGGAATATCATTATATAACCGCTTTTCAAACTGCCTCAGGCCTCTCTCCTTTTCAGGTCATGTTTGGGAAACCCCCTTTTTCTATTCCCCAATATGATGTGGGGACTTCATCAGTTGATGTCTGTGATGTATTTTTGAGCCATAGAGAAATCATTCTAACTTTGCTACGTAAGAACTTACTTAAAGCACAACCAGTGATGAAAGATGTTGCTGATTCTCATAGAAGAGAAGTTGCTTATGAGGAAGGGTCGTATGTGTATGTTAAATTGCAGCCCTACCGTCAAGTTTTGTTAATTGGAGCCAAATATAACAAGTTAAAAATTATACTATATATATATATATATATATATATATATATATATATATATATATATATATATATATATATATATATATATATATATATATATATATATATATATATATATATATATATATATATATATATATATATATATATATATATATATATATATATATATATATATATATATATATATATATATATATATATATATATATATATATATATATATATATATATATATATATATATATATATATATATATGAAATCAACCAGCAATTCTTAACTTGTAGCCCAGCGGTTTAGTATTTGTTTTAGAATTTTATTGTTTCAGGTTCTATGCTCAGCTAGTTACATATTTTCAATACTCTTTTATTTTACATGAACTACATCTACTTATATATATTTTCAATAATGTTTTATTTTACATGAACACTTAAGTTAACTACATGATCTTTTATTTTACATCAACTACATATTTTCAATAATCTTTTATTTTACATGAACACTTAGTTAACTACATGATCTTTTATTTTACATGAACACTTAGTTAATTATATTAGGCCTTTCATATTTTCAATCTACACATCAACAAAACTAAATTCTGACCAAAACAAACTCTAGCATTTAGAAATCTGATTTATTATTCTTCAACATAATACTAACTATTTTTTTGTTAGAAACATTTTGTCTGTGTATGTTTCTTATAATAAATTTAAATTGATAAATATTTTATTTTTATTTTACTTAAAAGATAGAAAAAACAGTTTGTAATTAGTGAATTTTAATTATTTTAAATTATATATCAAAACTAAACTAATTTTAATTTTAACTAATTCTCAATTATAATTCAAAGATATTTTTGAATAAAAATAATTTATATTTATTAAAGTAGTTTAACAGTAGTATTATTCAATTAATTTAATATAATAAAACTTTTCATTATTGAATTTATAAAACCTTAGTAACATCAGTGACCAGGTTCATATATAACCTAAAATAAGTTATAGTAAGATAAAAAAGAAAAATAATTTAAATAAAAAGGCTAAATTATTTTCATGATTTTAGTCCCATATTTTATTTTTAAATATTTTTGGTCTCATTCTCATTTTGACTACAAAAAACGACTATGTTTCACCTTTTAAAATACATGTTTTCCTTCCTTGTAATTGTATAACACACAACTGATATTTTATTATATGCGTATTTTAAAAAATGACATATAAGCGTTTTTTTTAGCCAAAGTAGGGATGAGGGACCAAAAGTAATTAAAAATAAAATAAAGGGACTAAAATCGTATTCCTTGTAATTGTATAACACAAAACTGATATTTTAATATATACGTATTTTAAAAAATGACATATAAGCGTTTTTTAGACAAAGTAGGAATGAGGACCAAAAGTAATTAAAAATAAAATAAAGGGACTAAACTCGTAAAAATATTAAAATAGGAGTTAAAAGATTCTCATTCTTAATTTAATCAATTATATTGTGATTTTGAATTTGAATTTTTTACTAATTTACAAATGCATTCTTATCCGTTTTGAAATTCTTTTTGTGGATAGAAACAACTTCATATTTTTTATATTGTCGCTTAAAATCTTTTTTATTTTGGAGGTGAGAAAAAAACAATTTTTTTATTGTAAGGGTTTATTTTTTTAGTTTGTAAAAGTCCTCAACCTGACTACTTATCTAATACTTGCTGCTCGTGCTTTCCATCTTAGACATCAAAGTATTTTTTTTTGCAAGCATATCTCTAGCATAGAAAAAAGGCTATGAAACTAAAATAGAAGACTGCAACGGTACATTAATGTCACAAAATCACTTCATCCATTTTAGATAATTAACTTAAAATTATGAAAATAAAACCATAAGATATAGTTATGGAATCAGAAGTAGGAGACTGCAAGGGTACAATAATGTCACAAAATCACTTCACACATAATTAAACATTTTAGATAATTAATTAGAAATTATGAAAATAAAGTTATAAAATGTAGCTTATCGTAATAAAGAATATAAAACTCTAAAATATCAGAAAAATAGATAAAAATTCAAATACAATTAGAATTTAAAATAATTCGTAAGAAATTGAACACTGCTTCTACATGTGCCTAATTTGCCGGGCCTTAAAACCATCAATAACATAATATATTTAATTATTTGCATATAAAGACTTTAGTTTATATTGAACTTATCTCTAATAACTTTGGTGTTTTAAAATTTTTCAAACTATTAAATAGAAAAAGGTTTTCTTTTTCTTGTCTCTGATATATTTGTGAACCTTTTTTATTAAAAAATCTTTCTATAATATATTTAAGCTTCTATTTTATCTATCTTGAAGACACAAAATTCAACCTTGCTATTTTGTTTATGTTTGAAGTAACTTATCCAAAACACATGACAAATAATTGATAGTAGTATATTAAATTAGTACACAATTAACTAGAGAACATTGTTATTACAACCTGATTTTTTTCCATCACAACTCAATCATCCCAAATTGATTTCTCCATAGGTGAATCCTCATGTGGAAGATGATGATGATGAAAATCATTCATAATTTCCAACCTATGTTGTTGTGGTTCATGCAGACTTGAATTTGAACCTCCAATTCCCAAGAAATCATGCACTCTTGCCACATCACTTCCATGGATCAAATTTGAACAATCACTAACCTCTTGTGCCACATTTTTCATCAATCCTTGACCAAACATTCCCATGTCATTAGCATTATTATCAAACATTAATGAAATCTCTTGTTGTTCTTTTTGAAACAATTGGTTGGTAAATGCTCCACCACCACTAACACCAGCCATGTTAGATAAATCATTGTGGTGTAGTAGTGGATTGAATTGTTCATAAGAGGTTTGGTTATGGTTATGCTGCAACATGATGGAACCAGCAACATGATCAGGACTAATTATACTACTAACAAAGCTTTTCTGCATCATGGAAGAGTTAACACTATTGCTTGCAGTAGCACCCATCTGTGCTGCTTTTTGTAATAAAGCCGTAGCCGACATTTGAACCGAGCCAGAAATTAGTCCTCCGATTTTGTTATCGTTGAAGTAATTGAAGCTATTGGAAAGTTGAAGAGTTGAAGAAGAGGGAGGTAGGGTTTTCGGACCACCAAAAAGTGCACCTGCACTCGTTGAAAACATGCCACCACATGCATTGGTTGATGATCTGAATTGTATTGGAACATGTTCTTGAGTCGGCGATTTTAGTGAGTCGTTGATTAATTCCGATGAAATGCTGGAAATAGTTTTTAGAGGCATAGTTGAGATAGCATTATGCATTTGGTTTTGTAAGTTTGGTGGCATGCCACTAGTTAATCCTTGGCTCACTCTGTGGTTTTCTTCAGTTAATGCATCACAGAATGCTCTATGAGTTATAAAACTGTCTCTCCTGCATTATGCAGACAAAAGTTTCATTAGCAACCAACTAATCTAAGGGGACCAATTCTATCAATTACTAGCAGAGGGTCATTTAAAGTCAGAGCAAAACTCTGAATAGAATGACCCAACACAAAAATTGTTAGCACCTAATGGAATTCTAATATGAGATCTTGAAAGAACACTCTCAGGACACAAGCCTTCACCAACAGGTAAACCCCAGAGAATTCATATCATATTTGTATAAAGAAACATACACAAAAATAAGGGACAAATACAAATGTTAGAGTAGTGTTAGTGTTACCTAGAAAATATGGTTCCACAATCACATTTGTATTCCCTTGTGCCACAAGTTTTCTGATGTGCCTTCCAATCAGATTGAACAGCATATCTTTTAGAGCACTTGTCACATTTCCATTTCTTCTCACCGTGTTTGCGGCTATAATGCTTTTTGATACCAGTAAGGTCGCCTAATGCGCGAGCCGGGTTATGGTGGACGCACGTTGATTCGGGACACACATACACCTTTTTCTTCACTTCTGTGCTAGTCCTTTGCCTAAGTTTCCATGGAAGATTGTGACCTCTGCGGTGTAACTGAAGATTTTGGTCTCTTTGGAAGCCTTTGTTGCATATCTCACACACAAATCTGTTTGTTGCCATTAATGTTGTTGGTGATAAAGCTACAACTTCAGCACTAGGATCTATTTCATCAAAATATATCCATTAATAAAAGTACTTTGGCATATATAACAATCATATGGTAGAAATTTATAGACTAGAGAATCATAAAAAACTCAGATGTCTTCGAATATGTTTGAATCGACTTATTTGAACTTATATACTGATACAATCAATTGCGAGATTTGTCCATCAATAGTTTTCAGCTTATTTCCATAAGCTCTTCAAGATAGTTTATAAAAAAAAAATTTATAGCTTATGAAAACAAGTTATAGCCTATATCAAAACAGTTTGACTTAAATTTCTCTTTTGTCATAAAAAAAATAGCTTATACATAAGTACTTATAGTATAAGTTGTTTATTCAATCATGATTTAATGTTTAAACTACATATAACTATACAAAATCATCATTTTAATGCAAAATTCATCAATTATAGTTGAGTATTTGCCTGGTGTTCCAGGAAGATTTCTTTTCTTCTTGGTTTGTTGTTGATTACTAGAACCATTGCTATTAGAAGCACCAGAAGGTCCTGAACTTGAATCATTGAGATTATTTTGAACCTGTTCTTCACCATTGTTTCCTGAGGAGAAGCTTCCTTCATCACCTGAAATATTTGACATTTTCAATATGAATAAATTGAACCAAATATAGAAGCTTCTTTTCTTGTTATTGATGGTGGACCACACTAAAAGCTATGATGGATGTTTGGTTTTTTTGTGTGTAGTCTAAACAAGAATCAACTTTTTTTCTAGAGAGGAATTAGAAAGATATTGCTGCCATGAAAACAATATTGGAAGCTGGTCTTCTTTGGCTTTATATAATTATATATAATGTTCATTATTAATATATATCATAATGTTTATACAAATAAGTTGAGTTGATACTTTCTTATCGTAAAATTAATCTTTCTAAAAATTACGATTTATGAGACACATCATCATTATTATATTTATGTCGAGTCTTTGAATTTTTTGTAAAATATTTGTGGTATTAAGAAGATAAATTGTAAAAAAGTGGTACGAAAACATATTGATGGTTGAAGTATGATTTTTTATTTTTAACCACTATATTTAAAACGGTTTGACTTAAATGCATTTTTGGTCCTCCTAATTTTAAAATTAAGGCTCCCTAATTTAAAAATCAGGTTTTTGATCCTCAAGTTTATCAGAGTTGATATTTTTGCAATCCTCCTACATCTGACGGTGAGTTTGATGATTTGGCAAGAGGATTAACCATGTCATACATTCTAAAATTAAATAATTTGATATTATTCTAAAATCATATAAAAAATATGTTAAATTAGAATAATATCAAATTATTTAATTTTAGAATGTATGACATGGCTAAAAATCCCCTTGCCAAATCATCAAACTCACAGTCAGATAGAAGAGGACTGCAAAAATCTCAACTCTGATAAACTTGAGGGATCAAAAATCTAACTGCAAAAGTACATTTAAGTCAAACAATTTTAAAGACCGTCCGTCTCTCATTTAAACTTTTAGTCTTCTGTCTCACCAATGAAAAAGACTCAATAAATCTACACATATATTTTTCTAATATAGATCAATTGAAAAATTTACATATATTCCGACCCCCCAAAATATATTAAATAGGCATCTCTATCAAAAATTTATATCGTTATTAAAACAACTAATATAGGTAAATGCCCCTAACTTTTTGGTATATACTATTGTAATATTATTGTAATATTATGTCTAATACTATTGTAATATTCTTGCATTCCTATTACAGACAAAATTAATTTCTCCTTTCCCCACTTTTAGGAGGAAAATAAATAGAGGCTCAATTCTTGGCTTTGTCAATTCTATCAGCAAGTTTGTTTCATTTATTTATATTTATTTCTCTTATTTTTTTCTTCCCAAAATAACTATAACTATATGGTTGAAAGGAAACATGGAAATTAAGTATCTTCACATAGATAATGACAAATTAGCAGCAACTAATTAGTTTATAATGACATAAAAGAGTGTTGCTGGCGAGTTAACCAAGATTTATTCTAGTTCTGGCTTACTATAAGAGTAACGACAATAACTAAGACTAAGAGCACACCCTATGATCACTCAATATTCCATTGTTTAAACTAATGTATGAACATTGAAGAGAGAAATTATTTGCTATAGTCCTCGATTTTCTCAAGGTATAAGTTAAATTTAAATTTGAGATAAGAATACTCATTCTTAATCTCATTGGAGTAAATGTCATACCATCCTTGCTATATGCGTAATTCAATTCAAAAGAATAAGATTGTGTGGGAAGTTTTTTCAACATAAGAAAAGAAGATAGTGTGGAAAGGACTCTCAAGTAATGTTCATCAAGTTTAATTTTTGATTTAATTTGTTAGAAGTTAATACCTTAAGTGATTAAAGAATATATATATATATATATATATATATATATATATATATATATATATATATATATATATATATATATATATAAACTGAATAAAATATTAGAAAGTGTCTCGAGGTCGACCAAAGACATCAAAATCACAAAAGAGTTTGACGGAATTGGGTGGTGACCGAAAATGGCGAAAGACTACGACAAACAATGGTCATTGGGACTATCGGAAGGTGGTAGTTGGTTCAGCTCTTGGGACTCAAATCAATGGCGACTCGACATAGCTTCGGCGGGAGGGTGATTGACTGCTCGGTCAGATGATTGTTTGGGTATTCAATCATCCCATATGATTTTCTCGATTTGTGTGTTTAGGATTTTTTGTTTCGTTCAAAGGATTTATTTGTTAATGTGTTGTTTTTTTATCTTGTTATTGATATGCTGTATCCGTGACCTTTTTGTCTTCGCAATTTTCATAACTTTAAAATTGAAGTCTGAGATGAGGGTTTGAGTGTCCTTGTGATAATTTTAGAGAGGTAAGAGTAAATTCTTAAGAGTGTGTTATTGGAATTTGAAAAAGTTTTGACGATATTTAAGGGGGATTGAAAAACACTTATAAATATATGGGACTTGTGCATTTATGGTAAACACCTCGAATTTTACCTCATACACCTCACATTTCCAAAATCCTTTAGAATTGTTTTCATGGAAGGCTGCACATTCGTGAACTAATGGAAACAGACAAATCTTGAGTTTTTTTTAAAACACATTTCACATGTTCGACACCTTATATTTGATACACACGATTTGTTAGAACTCCTTCACACTTTAGGAAGAAAAAAGAGCCTAACATAACCAACTAGGACTTTAGATACATTTCACATGTTCGACACCTATTGGCAAAAGTGATTTTTTTCTTCATGAAATAAATTAAGTATTATTCATCCGCCACCTAATTATTTTTCATAAGAGAAATATTTATGGGGAACACACCCTCAAATTTAGTTTTGGACCTAACTATTAAAAGAAAGAAATATTCTCTCTCCCAAATTATAAGTCACTTTACTAAAAATATTTGTTTTAAATTATAAGTTATTTTACAATCTCAATACATTATAATGACTTTTTAACTAATATATCATTACTATTTATTTCTCTTTCTTTTTTCAATTAATTTAATTTTGTTTTATAATATAATTATTAAAGGACATTTTTGTAAAATCGTATATCTTTTTACTTTTCTATAAAATAATAATTATATTTTTTAATTTGTGTAAAATAATTAAAATATTTTATAATTTAAAATGAAGTGAGTAACTGATTCCAATAATCATAGAAGAGAGTCCCAAAATCCTTAAAAGTTAAAACCTTAAAAAATTTACACTATAAATGAGTGACATACTTTTACATATATTTCTTTAAATACTAGGTTTCAACCTTTAATAACCTTTAATAAGGGCCACCACTGACGATGAGTTAGATTTTTAAATTACAATAATGAAATTATATTAATTTATTGAGTTTTGCTAACGTAAGAGATGTAAGCTTAAAATTAAAAAATTAATTTAAACTTACGATATTTAAGACGAATGTTTTTATATAGAATTTCTTATGTTTTCAAAACATACGTTAGCATTTTTCTAATTTTTCTAGAACTACCATACGTATGTACTATGCTTAATGTAATGTAAGACAATAGGACATAAATTGGAATATTTTGAAACATGACTAAAGTTTCAAATTTGGAGTCAATTAAAATTTGTATTTCCTTCAAGTTGCATATGCTTTTTTTTCCATATCAAACTACTAGTATAAAATCGATGAAAAAGACATCGTAGAAATTATCGCTATAGAGATCGATACATTTGATGAAACATGCATACATACAAAAAAGTAAGGACATATATATATATATATATATATATATATATATATATATATATATATATATATATATATATATATATATATATATATATATATATATATATATATATATATATATATATATATATCAAATTTTGAAATAAATTATGGTAATAAATAAATCCCAATTAACATATATAGCACAGAATTTTGGTTTCAATTTCTTTATAATTATTTATTGATTTGGTTGCTACCTGACAAAGGCAATGAAGCCATATAGATAAAACCAACATAGAAGACAACATGCATATCTATAGTTCTCTGACAATTTGTTTATATTTTATCTAAGGATAGGAAACATAAACGTAATATAGATATATATGGTTGACATGGACGTGTTTTGAAAATGTTAAATAATTTTTTTAAAAGTATTTTGTTGTCATCAAGCCTGCATGAATGAAATTTTTAGAGTTGGTAGATTGATGTTAATACTGATACTATTTAGTTAATTTAGTTTGTGTGTGATGATAACATCTTATCATATTAAAATTAATTGTCAATGGTACTATATAGATGATAATCGTAGCAAAATCAGTGTATTGAAATGTTAGTTTGAATGGGTGATTTTTTTTTCCTTCTTTTCTTGAGAATTAGGGTTGTTTTATTTAGAAACTAGAATTGATGACTTAAATTCTTGATGCGGTAGTGTAAATTATTTTGTATCATTATACGAGATTGATCGACAAGATTAGCACTTTAATATTTAAGTTAATAAGTGATTAAAGGGGTAGATTGAGTAATGAATAGACTCTTTTTTTCTCTATTAGAGCAATGATATATATATATATATATATATATATATATATATATATATATATATATATATATATATATATATATATATATATATATATATATATATATATATATGACGACGATTGGGCTCATGTGGCGTTGGGTTTATGGTCGGCCTAGAACAATTGCCTCCAATGTTTACTGAGGTTTGATGTATGGTAAGTCTTTCAAAGAATTGAATCAGGAACTTTTAACCGAGATCCAGTATTGATAAATGGAAGGGACTTGGAGACAACTCGTTAAATGTTTGTCTAATCATTGAGGCGTTTCCTAGGTTTTCTTCATACACGACCTTAAGTTCATAGGTAAGGGTATGACGCTTTCTCATAGGATGCTCGAGTGCACTCAAGAGTGGTTATATATTTGAAGTGGAATTTTGGTCATTGATTCTCCGTCTCCCATTTTCTTTCATTTTGCAGCGTTGACTTGATTCATCTGGCTCCATTATATAAAAGTTGTCTTGACCTTTCAAGCAATTTTAGTTCTTTCTAATAATTGAATGTGTGGTCACCTATAAGGAGAATAAATTGCTAATGAATGGAGATGGGTCACAGGACAATTACTATTTATGGACATCCCGAGGAGTCAGTTATACTTCCATATGTTTGTTGTCTAAAGATGATGAAATCAATTTGTGGCATAAAAAACTTGATCATTTACATCTAAGAGGTATGAATAAAATCTTGTATAAAGATGCAATCATGGGTATTCCCAGTCTCAAAATTGAAGACGGGAATATCTATGGAGAATGTCAAATAGGGAAGAAAGTTAATATGTCTCTTCCAAAGCTTCAACATTTGACTACTACAAAACCATCAGAACTTCTTCATATGAATTTGATGGATCATATGCAGGTTAAAAGTCTGGGTGGAAAAAGGTATGTGTGTGTTGTTGTTGATGATTTTTCAAGATTCACATGGATAAACTTTATCAAAGAAAAATCAGAGATGTTTGATATCTTCAAAGAATTATGTCAAAAGCTTAAAAGGGAGAAGGATAACAACATTGTTAGGATCATAAGTGATCATGGGAGGGAACTTAAAAATGGTAAGTTTGTTGAATTCTATATCTCTGAAGGTATTAATCATGAATTCTCATCTCATATCACTCTATAATAGAATGGGATCGTGGAAAGAAAGAATACGACTTTGCAAGAATCAACAAGAGTTATGCTTCATGCAAATAAGTTGTCATACCATTTTTGGGCAAAAGCAATGAATACAATATGCTATATTCATAATAGGGTCACCCTAAGGACTGACATTTCAAATAATATGTATGAGTTATGGAAAGGGAAGAAACCTGTTGTTAAATACTTTCATGTGTTTGGAAGTAAGTGTTACATCTTATTTGATCGTGAACCTCTTGGAAAGATGGATCCTAAAAGTGATGAAGGGATATTCCTTGGCTACTCTACAAACAGTAGATCCTATAGAGTTTTCAACAAAAGAACTCAGGTCATGATGGAATCTATAAATGTTGTGGTTGATGATTCAAGCACAAACAATATAAATGATATTGAAGACAATGTTTGGATATCATTCCAGATGAATGATGAATCAGAAGAGGCAGGTGAAGACAACATCAGTATTGAGGTAGTTAATGATAAACCAGACGTCAATCCAGTCAATAAGGGTCCATCAATCAGAATTCAGAAAGATCATCCCAATGAACTCATTATAGGAAATCCTAATCAAGGGGTCACTACTAAATCAAAAAAGGCGGTTTCTAACTCCTGTTTTGTATCTAAGATTAAATCCAAGAATGTGAATGAAGCCTTAACTAATGGATTTTGGATCAAAGATATGCAAGAAGAACTGAATCAATTTAAAAGGAATAAAGTTTGGAATTTAGTCCATAGGTCAGGTGGAACTAATATAATTGGAACAAGGTTAGTGTACAAGAATAAAACTAATGAAAGTGGAACCGTCACCAGAAATAAGGCAAGACTTGTGGCACAAGGTTACGCTCAAATTGAAGGAGTGAACTTTGATGAAACCTTTGATCCAATTTCTAGACTTAAGGCCATGAGGTTAATTCTAGGAGTAACATATTTCTTGAAATTTAAGCTATTTCAGATGAATCTAAAAAGTGTCTTTCTTAATGGTACCTACATGAATAAGTGTTTGTTGAACAACCCAAGGGGTTCGTTGATCCTACTTTTCCAGATCATGTGATTAAGCTAAAGAAATCTCTCTATGGATTAAAGCAAGCTCCTAGGACTTGGTATGAGAGGTTGATAGAGTTTCTGGTCAACAATGGATATAATAAAGGAGGAATAGACAAGACTTTGTTTGTCAGGGAAAATGATGGAAAACTCATGATTGCTCAAATATATGTAGATGACATTGTATTTAGAGGAATGTCAGACCAGTTGGTCCAAAATTTTGTGAAACAAATGCAATCAGAGTTTGAGACGAGCCTTGTTTGTGAATTGACATATTTTCTTGGACTACATGTGAAACAAATGGATGACTCTATATTTCTCTCTCAAAGTAAGTATGCCAAGAGTATTGTCAATAAATTCGGATTAGATAATGCAAGTCACAAAAGGACATCTGCTCCTACACATTTGAAACTATCAAAAGATGAAAAAGGTGTTGTTGTCGATCAAAGTCTATACAAAAGTATGATTGGTAGCTTGTTGTACCCTACATCGAGAAGAACTAATATCACCTTTGTCGTTGGAGTTTGTGCAAGATATCAAGATGAGCCAAAAACTAGTCACCTCAATCAAGCGAAGAGAATTTTTAAGTACATCAATGGTACTAATGACTATGGGATATTATATGACCAAGATGTCATGACATTATATTGTGACAATCTTAGTGCTATATATAGATGCAAAAATCTTTGAGACTAAGCCATTGATTGACTCAACTCGTAAAAATAACAATGAAGTCACCACCGCGCTTTTATTTCATCCAAAGGACTAGGAAAAGGAGTGAATAAAATCCTAAAAGAATAGAGATCAAGGTACAAGGGTTAGTTATGCAAAGGGAAGGTATTAGACACCCTAAACATCTACGATACTCCGCAAGAACCTCTTTGAAATTTTGTGTATGTGCTATAAAAAGTAATGTACAAACTAGATGGTAGAGGTGAGAAAAGAAGTGTTTTTTTTTACAATTTTTGATTTGATAGAACTTCCAATGAGTTCTAGGCAGACATACCAACAATGTGCAATATTGAAATCAAAACCTATGTAGTTCGGCTAAAAAAAGACTAAATTTGGCGTGTTGGTTAATTTTAGGAAGAATAAACATCTCATCATATCCGAGTGGTAAACATACTTATTATCCACAATTATGAGAAATGAGCATTTCATCAACTTAAAGTGGAGGATAGAGCTCAAATTTTCATCAACAAGCACTACTCAACACCAAGTGAAAAATGTCTCACTTCACTATATATCGTAGAAGTATAGTAGTTCGCATCACTACGAAGAACCAACAAGAGTCCAATCTTTTGAGAAAGGTTTTTAAAGAGAAAAGCCAAAATGACTCGAAAATTTTGAATGAGGTAAATTGACTTTTAGTCTTAAGAAAAATGTCAAAGTATTATTAAATTGGTTAAGGGTTTATTAAGAAAAGGAGTTTTAAAAATGCATGGACCTAAGTCCAAGTTTATTATGAAAACGGTTCGAGTTAGAAAACAAGAAGCTTTTGAAAAGAGGGAGGAAATTTTGAAAATTAAAGAAGATATGAGAAGATGAAGGGACTATTCTATGTACAGAAAAGTAAAAGGTGAGGACAAAGAAGAATCTAACCAAATAGGAAACCAATACTTGACATTAAGAATCCAATACAATATCCTCATCCTTTGGATTATAAAACAAGTCAACCAATAACTGGACCAAAATACCAAGTCTCAGATGAATCTATGCCTCAGATAAAATTATGTCTTCAAAAATCGGGCAGAGTAACAATTGTATTTAGAGGAAATCTACTTATAGACGAGTATAAATAGAATAACCTACACACAAAGAAAATAACAACCCAAAAAAACAGACAGAAACTAAGGTCAAGGTCCTATATCCAAGAATCAATCTCCAAGCACAGGAAAAGTAATCAAGTCCAAGTTAACAGTTTTTAGGGTTTTAGTCTTTTATTAATGAATCAAACAATATCAGAGTAAAAGATCCAAGTGAACAAAAGGAAAATAGCGGAAACATAAATATGATAATGAATGTTGGAAATAAAATAAAGCGGTAAAGAAAACATAAAAATAAAGCGGGAAACTAAATGTTAGTAATTAGTAATTAGTTTTTAGTTGGTTTCATATAAATGATCCATAATAATTTGGACGTTGAGTCTAATTCAAAGGTTATGAGGACTCATTAGAAGATTGATAGAATCAAAATCTCTACACGATGAGCCGACAATTTTATTGGCTATATCTCAGAATCTAATCATCCTTGGGATTACAAGTTCAAGTCTTGGGCCACGAAGAATCAAACATACAAGAAAAGAAAAGAAAATAAGATCGTATGGTTCGTGATGATTTAAGCCTTGAGCCTAGGTCAAAGGTTATGAGGACTAATCAAAAGATTGATAGAATCAAAACCTCTACGCTATTAATCGATAATTTTATTGGCCGTATCCTAACACTTAATCATACTTGGACAATTTCAAGCATAAAGCTTGAGCCACAAAGAACCAATTTTCTTATCTGAGGGACAAGCTTAGAGCTATGTTAAGCAATCTCCAAGTAACCTATATAGAGGTCACCCTACAACGAGGTCGGTCAATAATGATTTGTGTTGAAAAGACAAATTAGAGGAGTGATATGTAGATCAACCTCTTAATGTTTGCAACACATGTAAAAAAGAATAATGGGGTAAGATGAAGAGGGAGGGGGACAAGTAACAAAATCCACAATGCATCAGATGAATTTATCTGGTCTAACTTCATCAAAATCAATCAACCATCTTGGTGGATTTGGTCTTGGGACCTATCAACACCCAAGTTTCATTGATGTTGATGAAAATTATGACTCCAAATGAATCCAAGTCATAAAAATATTTAAATAATTAAAGAAAATAAAAAATGATTTAAAAATGGATTATTTAATTGGATTTTTATTGATGAAATACATAATGGTATCCATACATCAAAATAAAACTCCAAAAAAATTATCCAAGTTAAATAAGGATCAACAAGTGTTGAAATTTTTTTTCCATAAATTTTAAAAGTCAGAAACTATTTCATTTTATTTTTAAAAAATAAAAGAAAATAGTAAAATGCACCAAAGTTGGCAAAAAAAATAGTAAACTCAAAAATAAAAATAAAATGAGGTCACCAATATTTGTCAAGAGACTATTGAATTCTTCCCTAATTTTTTCGAAATTAAAAATGTCAAAAAATATTTTTAAACATTTAAACAATTCAAATAAAAGAGAAAAATCATATAAAATATCAAATATGAAGAAAAAAATTATGAAAAAATAATAATAATAAAAAGAATAATTGAAAATATGTTTGTAAATTTTTTTATTATTTTTGAGTCAGAAATGAATTTTTTATGAATGTTTGAAGTTTAAAACAATTAAATATAAAAATCAGAAAATAAAAATAAAACTTAAAAAATCTGGACCACTTGATTAATGTCAAAACGCGTTAGTAAGCATATCTGATGGACCGGACGCGCTGTGCATGCTATGGTCATCATGGAATTTCACACCGGATCCATTATTTAAAATAAATAAAATATAAAACAAGGAAAAACACAGAGCGTTGGATCTGACTCTATTTTAAACACGGTGACAATCTGAACGGTCCATAGGTGCAAGCACACGATAGGTCATGGTCAATGTGCGCGTTTAGAACAAAGAAAAGTCAAGCCAATCAAAACAAAACAATTGGCCGAGGTTCATTGGTTGAAGAATGACACATAGGTCATCTTCAACCTCCAGCCACCTGCGAATTGGGATCTTATGTGATTCTTCAAACAAAATTGTTTGAAGTTCAAACCAGTATCATTGGATTCGTCTCTTCCAGACAATCCTAACCTCACCCTCGCGAAAAATTAATTTAAATCACAACTCAGTTGATTTGGAAAAAACTAAAGAAAAAGTGTAAAAGAATTTTTGAAATTAAATGCTCATTTGGCCATGGAAATGGAAACCAGAAGAAGAGACTTTATCTTAGCACTTTATTTGAAGTGAAATGGTCGTGAATTCTACCTGAACGAAGGTCAATTTCAGAGCTCTAAAACTTGACTTGGCTAGCACGATTTAGGGCACCTCAAGGCACGGTTGTTGCTTTGTTAACTTCAGTGAAGTTCAAGGAAGCTTATAGAGCACTCAATTTGGAACTGGAAATGCTTTTTCTATGAATTCGAGATTTCACAAAATTGAGGTATGGAGGAAGTTTGGCAGGGAATTTCTGACTATCAAATCTTGAGAAAATGTGTTAGGGATGATCCTCTATTTATAGGAAAGAGAATGGTGATGAGAATTGGGAGAAACAGTCAGGTTTGGAGTGAATTCGTGCAAGGTGTGTGCATGAGTGAAATGTGACTTGTTTTGCATCAAAACATAACCAAAGCTTAAGTTTCAAGGCACTAATCACTTCTGGAGGGTTGTTAAACATGATTAGAAGCAAAAAAATGCAAGAATTTTGTGTTTAGAGGCCAAACTAATCCAAATTGAATCTGACTTCAACCAAGAATTCAGTTCTAAGAGGGCAACTTCACAACCATGGAGCTAACAATGTAGGGCAATATATGATGTGATTCTTGAAGCATTTGAAATATCTCATAATACTCTTTACAATATGCCAAGAATGACTTCATTTGAATACTTGAGCTAAAAGTTATGTCCATTTGAAATCAAGAAAGTCACACTGATTTTACCACTTAGAAAAATTTCTAAGTATTAACTTCAAAAGTGACCTATAATGTTTTGCATTCAAAAATTATCTTCCATTCAAAATTTTCTCTTGACCAACAAAGATGACATAAGTTAGACCTCTTAAATAGCATTGTGGAAAAAGAACCACTCAAAAACTCCAAAAATTGAGAAAGTTATGGCCTTGTGAAGTTGATGAAAATCCATGAAATGACCTATAATCTTTTGAACTTTTAAGGTATCCTCCCAACATCTTCAAGCTTTGAAACCCAAATGGAGTTAAAGTTCACCTTCTCAAGATTATTATGGAAAAATAATGAACTCAAGGCGATAAGTAATGCTCAAGTTATGATCCCTTGAAGTTGATGATAAAAAATGGAGAAACACCACAAGAAAATTGACAGATAGCGACAGTTATTTTGGCAAGTTACAACGTGTGTCCCCAGGATGTTTAGGGACGGTTGTTAAACAAACTCCGGAGGTTTAAAACCCCTGCAAAATTAATTAATTTTCAAAAAAAATATATTTTATTGATTGCCCTCAAAAATGAATAATAAATTAAATATATAAACGTATTTAACTAAAGAATGTGATTTTTCCAAAATTCAATAAACAAAAGCAAACATTTCTCAAGATCAAACATAACTTATCTAAATTCAAAATTAACCTAAAACTTAACTTAACATACTTCAAAATTCAAAATTTCATGGTAAAAAAAATGTAAAAGGCGGTTGTCGAGTATCACCCTGCCACCATACTGGATTGCTTCTTCATATGCCACACAAAACTCAGAGCCATGAAAGACCTCATGCTAACAAGTAAAAGATGACATGGTATGAATATTGGTATAAGATCAGTATGTCCATGGAAAATGAATAAAAACCTAACCTCCATTAAATGCAAAATTTAAAAAGCGGGAACCAAAACCTCATCACAAGAACCTGGCCCTTTTATTGTTAACTGAATTGTGGTTCCTTTTATGTTAACTATTTTCTTGGTATCACTCTTCAATGTATTATCCCTACATTAAATAAATGAACCAAAAGTGTATAAACCAGAGTTCAAGTGAAAGGGACTGAAGTTGTAGGAATTATTATGATGATATTGTAAGTGCACTAAGTACAACAAATTAATCAGAACTGACATTTTAATAACTTTCAACTTAATCTCAAGAATAACATATGTGTAGTAATATAATAAAATATAAATTATTTATATTACAGTAAAAATAACTTTCATCTTTTTATATAAAGATCAATTATTGAATAGATACTAGGTTCATATGGAATAAAAATCCAATACTCTCATCAAATCCATCATCATTTTCACAAAATTAAATATAGCATACAAAAGCAGCAAGAAAAGTAATACTAAAGTAATTAAATATCTTTTTTGATCTTTTAATTTGTTAGGACTGAACTCAGAGCTAACGAAGGACTACAAATCAATGAATATGCACTACATAATATGAGGAGAGTGAATATAACTTACTTGCTAAAGCTATTGTGACAAAATCAAAGTAGAACAAACTGAAATCAAACTAAAGTTGAAAAATCTAGAGTCGAACAAACTGAAATTGAACCCAAGAACATAAAATTTGGCAACAGAAGACATCAAGAAATTTCATCTTGTTTTTTAACTAATACATGAAAAATTTACCTATATATGACAAAGAAATAATTGAGAAATAGTATAATTTATTAAACTTTTTCTCACCTTATTTCTTTATACTTGTGTTTTCAAAAGCTCCACAAAATATGTTGCATACTTAGAAAATAGTAGACCTAGGGATGTTACATTCCAATGTCAAAATATTTCATATCTAAGTCAATAAATAATCTGTCAGGTTGTAAGAATGTAGCCTTAAATATGGGAAAGGTAAAATCAAATGTTTGAAACATACATTGAAAGTTATCTTCTGCATTAATGAGTTCTTTATAGAAATATAATGTAGTTAGTAAGAGGTGATTCATATTTTTATGTTCTTGCTTGTAGGTATACAGAACAATAAGAGAGCAACAAAAACACTAACAATACAATTAGGCTCAAAATTGGAAAGTATTTATAGAAGCCATCCCAAATTTTACTAGTAGGTGAGTATACAAAACAATAAGAGAGCAATGGAAGCAAAATAACAATTCAATTCAGCTCAAAATTGAAATTTATAGAAGCCATCCCAAGTTTTGATTAAAAGCAGACACATTATTAGATAAAGTAAGCACAACAAAAGGTATAATTTCTTAAATCCAGCTGCACATAATAATGTTAGTTATAATAATAGTACTCCATTTCTTACTAAGATGGTTTTTAACATCTTGTGGTGCAGGATTAATAACAATTCTCCTAGTGCTCAATTTGTTCTTAGTATATACAACAAATGACATGTTTTGCATTCTTTCATCAATGAAGCTTTAACATGTAGGCCCTAAATGACTTTTCTAAGGATCAAGTTTTCTAGGATACGAGCAAAACATCTTTGGATAGAACAAACAATAACAACTTTTTTATAGTCTTAGCTATGACACGTGCTAAATAATACAATAAAAAATTAACCATAAACTTTATAAGTAAACAAACAGGGAGAGAGAGAGAGAGAGAGAGAACTTCTTTCTTCCTTTCGATAGAGACGAGTAAGGGAGACTGAAGGGGTGAATAAATAAAATAAAATAAAAAATTTAAAACACAATTTTTTTATTTTTTTATTTTTCAAGTTTTTGGGCGCGGCGGGTGTTTTATCGTCGTGAAAGGAGTTTTAGGGCGGTTAATTTTACCGTCGTGGCATTGTTTTTGGTAATTATGAAAGGTTAAGGGGCGCGGCGGATGTTTTATCATCGTGAAATAAGTTTTAAGATGGTTAATTTTACCGTCATGACATAGATTTTGGTGAGAAATTTGTGAGATGAAAGGCGAAGGGGTGCGATGGGTGTTTTTCTGTCGTGATATGAGTTTTAGGCCATTTAGTTTTACCATCGTGACATGAATTTTAGGGACGGTTGGTGTCAACCGTCCTAACCACTGTCACTATATGCCAATTACGGCAGTTTACAAGTAACTGTCGCAGTTTTTCTATCGTAAAACACTAATTTTCTTGTAGTGAAATTCACCAAGGACCTGTAATATTTTGACTTCCCAAGTGATTTTCCAAGAATTTTCCAATATTTCCAAATGAACTAAGTTTTATTAGACATCCTTAGGTTAAATGTGAAAAAATAATGAGCTCAGGGAAATAAAAGATGACCAATTTATGATTTCTTGAAGTTACACAAGAAAAATGAAGGACCAATCTAGAGAACTTGTGAAGAATATTTTAATCAAATAGAATCCTTGAACCAATGATCTTCATAAGTCCAAAACCCTAGTTCAAGGAGCATTGGCCATGACTTGGGAACTTCTTCAACCTTTGAAGATCTTTCTTATATATGGAATCTTGTCACATGAAGAGAGATTTTTGTAGATGATAATGAGAAACCATAAAAAGAAAAACTACTCGAAAACATTGAGAAATGAGGCAGTCATGCACTTGTGATCAAAGGCTCAAGGATTTGCCCAAATTAGGTCAACACACTTGAATCAACTTTGCATCTTTTGAACTTCTTTCGCAAAATAACACATAATGAGTTTCATTAGACCTCATAAATGATGGAACCTTGAGGCATACCACATGATAAAGCTTGATACCTCCTTGAGACTTAGTGGAGAAGGCATGGAAATAAACACATGAACCTAGGGATTCACTTGAAGAATGCTCTTGCATCATCAACCTACAACACAATATCAAAAAAAAAGTGAAATTGTCTCATTGTTAGAGAAATTTCAATCAACATGAGAGATTCATTTACAAGATATACAAAAACAAGGTGCTTGGTGATCCCCATAAGAGCAAACTTAGAGATATGAGAGAGAGCCAACCCTAGTTTGTGATCTTGGTGCAATTTGATGGTATGAGATGATGAAGGATCTTAGGGGCAAAAATGGGGAGGGGGTATAACACTATCAATATTTCAAAAAAAATTTGTATAAGCATAATAAGACTAAGCACATTGACATTTGTCATCATTATATCAGGGATCTTATTGAAGACAAAGTAATTACTCTGGAGCGAATAGCCACTGAAAAACAACGGGCTGATATTATCACCATGGATTTGGATGAAAATCAGTTTTAAAGGTTTAAGGGTGAACTTGGTGTATGTATTTTTGAGGAACCATAGTTTCCAATGAACTGTGTGCTTCCACCTACTGCTTAGTGTTTATGGTTTATTTCAATCTACGTTTAGTTTTGTTTCTATTTTGTGCTTCCATATTTTGCATATTGTCCTTATGCAATGTTTTTTGTGATTTATGTTTCCATTATGTACATTTACTCGGTTTCTTTTTGTCAATATTTTGGCTAAAAATGGGAGTAAAGTATTGTGTCCTGGTGTTATGTCATATGTCTTGACATGTTAATTTAGCATTGTGATAGGACTGTGTGCTACTGCTTTTGTGAAAGTAGTTATGTTTATGGTGGCTTATACAATTATTTAGGGGAAACATGGTAGTCATGCTTACCTTGTGCTCCTGCTACTGCTAGTGATGTAGCTATGTGTGCAGGATAAGGATGTCTTAATTGATGTTCCAACATCATGTCTGGTGTGTGTTGAGAAATCATTTTGGTTTCTCTTCTGGTGTGGGTTTCTCCTTGAGAGGGAGAACTTATTATGTGTGACAGGGGGAATGACAACATGTCTATGTATGGTTGCTATTACTCTGATGTTTAATTTACTATGAAATCTGTTTGTGGTTTTATTCCTCTCTTTTGGCACTTTTATGCTAAGAGCATTTTAGCCAAAATTTGCCAATAGGGAGATTGCTAATACCATGGTTTTGTGATTGGCTAAATTTTTCCAAAAATGTGGTTTGCCATAACATGTTTGTTGTTATGTGTTTCATCCAAATGTCGAAGACAATGTCATGACATCTTTGTCTAGTGTAGTAGGCTTGCATTGTTGGTTTATTCTTGATAGGTCATTAGTTGATTCTGTGAGATTTAAGTTGTTTTTATCTCACTGATTTATTGTAGATCAAGAATGATAAATCTGGAACAAATAATATCTCCAACTGTACACATGTTGCTATAATTGGTTGATTGAGAATAATTAGAAAACCTTGTATTTTGTTTCGAGATTCAAGGATATTTTCCTTCACAAATTTGTGCAACCCTCAACGTGGACAACAAGAAATATTTGGGCGCAGATGTAAGGCCCAAGGATGGATGAGTAGTATTTAAAGAAACTATCTAGACCTAATATGATTAAGAACTTTGAAATAATGGGAAGCCATATTTTCTCAACCTTATGGTATGAGGTTTCTTCAAGGAAGTTTCATTTTATTTTGTACGTCCTTGTGTATCTTAGGATGCATTTGAGTTGACTGATTGTAACTTGCTTGTCAAGTGTCTATTCTCACTCAAAGATTTTAAGAAAGAGTGTGAGTATTGTGATTTAAGTGCAAACTTTGGTTTCAAGTTATTGTGATTGTGACTTGGTTATAGACTGTCACTGAGATTGGGATAGGTCTTTTATCACTGTAGTGTTTAGAAGTGGGACATTGATTTCTCATGTCTATGAGGTGCCTAGGTTGAAGTTACACTGGGTAGTTATTAAGAGATAAGTTGTAAATGAGGGAATTTAGCTTATAATTAATACTGCTAATAGTTGATTTCCTTTCTTGCTTAGTAGCCCCCATAGTAGGTGATTTTGCACTGAATTGGGTTAACATATCACTGTGTTCTTTTTCTCCTGCAAGTTTTAATTACACATCGCTATTATCCTACTGTTGTTCTATCATCAGATATTATAACATCTGTCATGATATTGTGTATTGTTGAGACATCAGTCTTAACATCTGATTTGTGCGTGCCCAAATTTAAATGGTGTCTACTCAGTAAGGTGTACATGTCATAATCTCTTTCATAACAAGATGAACAAGAAATATGGACCATCCAGTGCCCCCTATCAGAATATCTGGAAGAATCTTTGGCACTCTCATCTGCACCCTAGAATTAAAAACTTCCTCTGGAGGCTCGCGAATAAGATTCCATCAACAAAAACCAACCTTAAAAAAAAAGGTATCATGTTAGATTCTTCTTGTTCATTTTGTCATTCTTCACCTGAATTTGCTTATCACTTGTTTATGTTGTGCAAATTCTCTAGGTTAACCTGTTTCTCGTCCCCATTGGGATTTTTCCTACATCTCAACATAGATTTAAATGAACGACTGGTAAGTTATTTGAGTGGTGTGGATACTTTGAGTTCCCAATTGATGTGTAACATTATTTGGAAAATATGGAATTTAATAAGACTATGGATAGTGTTTTGGAGTTTAATAAGTATAACCTAGTGTCGAGGGCAAAGGAGAGTCATACTTAGAGAGGGAATGGGGTGCCAATTACAAGAGATTTGTGTGTGCTAGCATGTTGTTTTGATGAAGGGTTTGTGACTTTTGGCTGGGTATTTAAAAACCGTGACAAGAAGATTATCCTAGCTTCCACTCGAAAGGAGCTTATCACAGTTTATCCTCAATTACTGAAATCCTAGCCATCAGTTGGAGCTTGTAGTTCGCAAATGAGCTAAATATGAAAAGAATTATTGTCTAACCTAATGACATGAATGTGATGGATTGCCTTAATCCTCTTTGTTCTATTGTTGTTAAAGATCCCTTAGCTCTTGATTGTAGAATTTTGCTTGATAGCTTTAAGTTTAAGCAGGTTGTTTAATGATGATTGCTCATAATCTTGTTGGTTTAGGCAAATTGTATGGTTCCAAGAGTTAGCTCGAAAGCTCTCAATTTGTGAAATTGTTTATGTTGATTCTTTTGTGGGTGCTTAATGAAATAATTTTCCCCTCCAAATTTTCACTAAAAGCCCTTGTACTAAACTGATTTTGGAATTAAGATTCAATGCATTGCTTTTTCCTAAAACTCACAAAATTATCCTAACTAATTTTTTAAGTTTGAAAATTTATCTTCTATGTCCTAAAAAAAGGCTTAAATGCACTTTTGGTCCCCATAGTTTCAAAATTCTGAAGTTTAAGACCCCCTAGTTTAAAAACCAGGTTTTTGGTCCCTCAAGTTTACCAGAGTTGAGATTTTTGCAGTCCCCCTCCATCTAAAAACATTAAAAATTATAATTTTCATATTAAAAAAAAAATGTTAAATAGAATTGGGGATGAAAACATGCCCTAATTTAACATATTTTTTTAATATAAAAAATAATTTTTAATGTTTTTAGAATAATATCAAATTATTTAATTTTAAAATGTATGACATGGTAAAAATCTTCTTGCCAAGTCATCAAAGTCACAGTTAGATGGAGTGAGACTACAAAAATCGCAACTCTAATAAATTTGAAGGACCAAAAATTTAATTTTAAAGTAGAAACCTTTAAACTTCAAAATTTTAAAATTAAGAGACCAAAAGTGCATTTAAGAAAAATAAAATGAAAAAAGAGTCAGTTACGAATGTGATTATGTAACTGGCAGATAAATCATTGGTATTGAGATAATACAAATTCTTTCTTTTTCTTTCTTCACGTGTCAATCATGACACTTGTGTTGAAATTCTACACAATATAACATGATTCAACTCTCGTCCACTTTATTCTTTAATTTTCGTTTGTATTTTTAATAAATTGTTTTGAATTTTTTAAACTAATTAGGTTGCATTTTCTTTTCTTTTTTCCATCGAAAATGTAGTACTTTTTTTCAATTCTAATTTTAATATCTATATACGGTACAATTTTTTTTGGTGTCCATCAAAAAATGGAATTAAGATCCTCTGTTGTATTTCTTCTTCTGTCATTTCTCCGGTTCAATTTTTGATTATTAAATTTAATTTATGAGTAATCTCGTATGTTTTATAAAAAAAATTATTTATTTATTTCTTCATCATTAAATTAGGGCACAATGGACAAGGTAAGACAATAAATTAGAAATTATCAAATCTAAAAGAAAAAAACAGAGACCTTGCCACCTTGGAAGGTGGCCCACCCCACCTATGATTCAAGAGGTATAATTCTCCCTGCGAGACTATACAGCAAAAAAAATTATAATTTTTGACTCATAGACATAAATAAAAGTTGCACACTATGGTCCACTCCTTACCTATATTACAATTTTATGGTGAACTTAATTTATTGTACATTGTCTCTATTTTTATTTGAAGCAAGTTATAATGATAAATTGAAAACATTGTTTACACATTGTGACACTCAATCATTAAGAGTCCGTTTGAGAATTAGTATTTGAAGAATTTTGTAGAGATTTTTTTTTAAGAGTTGCCTTTATATCTTAAAATTTGTAAGATATTCTAAAAAGTGTAAAAACTACTATACTATATTAAATATTTAAAATTATATTATATTTTAAAAATATCAAACACACTTTAAAATATAAATGCAAACCCTTCAAAATATTTATTTCTAAAAAATCAAAATCTTCAAAAATCCACTCTTAATCAGATCGTAAGAGTCTTTTCCAATGAGGACTTGTAAATTGTTATTAAAATTTTTTTTACATAATTACATAGTGTTAGATAACATGAATATAAGAGCCAAAATAACGAATCCAATTATAAATTGTTTCAAAGGCTTGAGAATTTAATAACATAATTACAAATTATTGATAAACTTTAGGACTAATTGATCAAAAACTTTTTAATTGTTTATTCGTGAACCTATTTAAAATTTTCTATATTTTTAGGTAACCCAAAGTTATCAAAGATAAATAACGAGTATTTTGTTTTAAATTTAAAGCAATATTTGTAGTATTATATGTTAGAGGGAGTTAATAGTATCAACATTGATATAAAATTGAGGAACAAACACCCTTGTGAAAGACACACCACTTGTCCACCTAAAATTTTAAGGTTTTAGGTGAGTGGGTTCACCCACTTACATATGCTTAAGTCTCCACATTTCTATCTAATGTGGAACTATTTTCCCACTTACTCACACTTGCTATATATTCTAACACTCCCCCTCAAGTGTGAGTCCACAATAATTTCTCACTTGTACTGCCGTTGACACCTTGCAACAGAATGTCTCTACTTGGGTGTTTCAATACTAACCCAGTCCCTTTCTCGAACCAGACTTTGATACCATGGTGTTTCGATACTAACTCGGTCCCTTTCTCGAACGAGACTTTGATACCATGTTAGAGAGAGTTAATCATAGGAGCATTGATATAAAGTTGAGGAACAAGCACCCTTGTGAGAGACCACACCACTTGTCCACCTAAAACCTCAAGACCGTTGCAAGGTGTCAATGACGGTAAAAGTGGGGGAGCATTGTGGACTCACACTTGAGGGGGAGTGTTGGAATATATAGCAAGTGTGAGTAAGTGGGGAAATAGTCCCACATTGGGTAGGAATGTGGAGACTTAAGCATATATAAATGGGAGAACCCACTCACCTATCACCTTAAGATTTTAGGTGGACAAGTGATGTGTCTCTCACAAGGGTGCTTGTTCCTCAACTTTATATGGTATCCAGAGCCTGATTCGAGAAAGAGACCGTAAAAGACTAGTATCGAAATGTGCCTAAGAGTGGTATTTTGTTGCAAGGTGTCAACGACGTTATAAGTGGGGGAGCATTGTGGACTCACACTTGAAGGCCCTCACACTTGAAGGCCCTCTAACATTATAATCAGAATAAAAGGTTACAAATCCTTCGATCAAACAAGCCTTTCTTGTATTTTTTTAAACATGCCCATTGGAATGTAGCTAGATATATTAGAGCAACAAATTTATTTTTATATTAATGAGTTCTCAAACATAAAAGAAATATTAAATAGTAAAATAAAGTTGGTTAATAGAGTATACAAATTGGTTAATACATATATAATTTATTGTCAGAATATGGTTAATAGTGTGTATTTTATTGGATAATAAAGTAGTGAAAGTGATTAATGAATTATAAGTAAAATAAGTGGTTAATAACGTATATTTTTGTGGTTTATACAATTGTAAAGTTGGTTAATGATACAATCTAATATTTATGTTATAAATAATTTTTAATATTTTATAAAAAAAATATTATTTTAATAAAAAACACTGTTCATTGTATAAATACAATAAATAGTGTATAAGGTGTAGATATTTGATGTAGGAGTTGCTGTCAAAATAGCAAACCTCTTTCACTTTTCATATCTCATACAGGTTATTTACTTATACAAATAAATTCAATTGAGAGCAGGGTAGATTCAGAAAGTATTTGTTGTGAAACTATATTATTAGGATGAGAGTGTTAGAATTAATTCAATAACAATTAATCACATATACATGTTCTATATATTATATTATATATTTTAATGCAAAATATAATAAATAATTATATATATATATATATATATATATATATAGAGAGAGAGAGAGAGGATGTACGACATGTTACTATACGAGATATGAGATTTCAGGAATACTTAGATCCATAAGATAAAAAAACTTTTGTCTATGATAATTGTAATTCTGAAACGGAAAATTGTAGAGACAAGTGAGTGACACTTGTTGGCTTGTGGATCTTCTTCAACCAGTACTCTTAATGCCTTGAACACTCTTCAGATGAGGAGAAGATATTATTTTGCTTATGTACTGTATATTGTGGGACCATAGCATTTATATAATATGATGGTCAATTAGGATTCTCATTATTTCCAAATGGGCCATACCGACATCCACTCATATTGGAGTTCATACCCAATTATTTATTTATTTAATTAATTAATTAATTAATTCCTAAATAAAATCTAAATAGCCTTTTAACATTAATTGATCACATAATTATTTAAGACACTTTATTTGATAAAATAGCTAATATAATTCATGAAAAATATATTTGCCCACATAATAATTATTGGTATATAATAATTAAATAATATTTAAATATAAAATATTCCAACAATCTCCCACTTGGGCAATATATATCTTAGTAATTATATCATAGCCTTTAGGTGCGCATCTGAATGCTATTTATCTTTATATTTCAACTTTACAATCTGGTCCATCTCATACATTAATAATGAGACCATCGTGGCTGACGTCACTAACGCAATATTTTAAAAACCGAATCGGACAAAGAACCGTTAAGGCATACGAGTCAAGGTTCAATCGGTTCAACCGGTTAAACCGGGGTTCAACTATATATGAAATTTAAACTAAAAAATAAATAAATATAGTATTAAACATTGTAATCTAATTAATTTATATCAGAATTTTTAAAATAAAATTCTTTAATAAATATAATATTAATAAACAAGTTTATAAAAGAAGAAGAATGCAATGTAAGACCCAAAAATCGGTCCCAATTTTATAATTATTTTTATTTTTTGCGATTCAAAAAATTTTATCCCAATTTTATTGACCTAACCGTTTAATGGTCCAGACCGAACCAGATTAGACAACGGTTCAAGGTTGAACCGGTTCAACCAGACGGTTCAATCCGGTTTTTAAAACATTGCACTAACGTATAACATGACGGAACCCCGACAACCACCACATAAATGTACTTGATGACATATATTGATATGGATGAATGGCATAAAAATTTCATGCAACGTGATCTCTAAATCATGTATATTTCCAACTAGTCCAACTAAAGTCTTTATTGAGATCAAACTAAAATTTACAAATTTAATATTTGCACAAACGATACAAAAATGATTATAACAACAACCTTATAAACATTATTTATGCAGATAATCTTAACATAAAGTCTGTATCGATATCAAAATAATATTATTAAACATAAATAAAGAGTAACTCCCACTAATCTAAGACATCCTTAGTGACAATAATCATATGAAAGTCCTTATATGTCAAGTCTTTGATTAGTGAGTCTTTAGCTTAAAATATATGATTGTCTTACAATAAAATATAACTTGAGTGATCTTATATTGAATTGTAACTAAATGTCATATACTTACCTTCATTTATTTTGTATTAAAATATCTATTCGACATAAAAAATATCAGAGTCAAACATACTAATGATCTCCTCATTGTCAGATCGCTAATTTTTTAGTACAAACTCTTTTTTTATCTACAATAATCCTCATGGTTGACCTTTTTTTCTCCTTCTTTCTTTCTTTCAATAATTCAAATTTGAATTGTTCAAGCATCTATTCAATAATTTTATGTACATCCTTTCATATATGTATAAAATCGTATATAAGATTCTTACAACCAAAGTATAAAAAAAACTTAATTTCCTAAATTTCCATATTTTTTTATTTTGGACAATGATTGAGACTTAATACTATCCCTTGATAATTGAGACATATCCCATTTTTTGTCATTCATGTCAGTTTTTTTTCCAACTTTATTGATATATATGCATAAATCTTTTGTGATCTCTAAGTATCTAAATACCTAATACAAAAGAGATGTGCTCAAGATCTTTCATAATTGTTAGAGATTTCTTGGTTTCACACAACAATCATATATGATTATTGACTAAATAAAATCGACACATTAAACTAGGAATGTAAACTTACTCCCACTGAACTTGTAAAGCCCAATAATTTTTCATAATAAAAATCTCAAAACTAAACGAGACAATTACCTTATAAAATATTGTGGTATCACTAATGAGACAATTTCAATAACTTATAAATGAATTCTATCTGTTTGGAAACAATAAATTTTGTATCTATTGATACAAAATTGTCTCTTGTTGCACCATATTGTTTTTCTTAATGTCGCCATTAAGAAACACTAACTTGATATCCTTCTTACGAAGCTCCAAAATTATAACAAGCAACAAGTGTCACAACTATCATAATAAAGTCTTTCAATCATACTGAATATAATTTATCTTTTCAGTCAATTCTTTATGACACTTGATGCTCTAGTTCTTGAGAATGTTGAGTTTGATCTTCAAGAACTAATTTCTTATTTTAATTGAGAGAAAGAACAACAATATCCGCACGAGCGTCCAAATTTTCTATATAAATAGCAACTATATAAATTGAATTAGAACCAATTCTTTCCCACTCAATTTTATTCTTTGAACATATGTCTCCCCCAAACTCAATATTCTCGAGACACATTACAATGTTTGTCTCAAAATATTCTTTAACTTGGGACTAAAGTTTATATTTCTCAAACTTTTCAAAACTTCTAGATTGTAACAAGTCATGACTGAATTAACTATAATAATATTTGAATTTAAAAGGCAAATTGAATCCATCATTTAAAAAAAAAGTTATAATATTAAAACAAAACTTTATTCATCCACCAAATTGTCTTTTAAACAAAAAATTTAGCTTATAATGATAATCAAAAATAGTTAAGTCTAAATAAAAAATATCAATCTTCACCAAATTTGTTCCCTATAAATTGATGTATCTTTCAACACCATTGAACATTTGTTAGTTCAGATCATATTTTCTTATTATTCTTTATTTGTCCTTATCATTTGAAGTATTTACCAAATGAGCAATATTTTATTTTCTCTTGCTTCAATCTTTTCTTTATTGCACACTTTATGAAATTATTCTTTTAAATAATAATTTCTAACTTTAATACTTATAAATTTAATAGTTATAAATTTAATAATGCAAAGAGAATACGATATGCTAAATTTTTCGACAAAGTCACCTAATTGTCGAAACTATAGCGCTATAGCAAGATTAAATAGTTTCATAATATGCTTATGATATTTTCTTGGGTTAAATACCTTTTACCCCTGCAATAGTAGCGAGATTTGGTTTACCCCCCTTTTAAATAAAAAATTATTTTCGCCCCTCAAAAAATATAGATTCTAAAATGAAAAATCTTTTAGTCCAAGATTCTCTTTAATTTGCAAACATGGCTGACTGGGCGTGGTGAATCTTGCAAATGTGGCATTTTTTAAATTATAATTTATTTATTTTTATGTCTTTTATTTTTTGTTTTTTCTAAATTAATTTCATTAATTATTTTTATAAATTATTTTTATAAATTATCAAAATATTACATATGGGTCTCAGCCCATTTTTGGTTCTAGTGCAACCCACATATTCTCTTAATTCTTTCAATTCATTAGCCCATATGTTACAATGCTTTATAAACACTTATTTCACTTCCATAGTAACCAATGTCCCTCTATAGGTAACCTTTTTCTGAGATACTGGCAACTAGATCTAATACCAATTCAATATGTATCTGAACCATTACGGCTCCCTCATTTAAAATCTAGCTATCAAAGGGAATAACTTGATAGTTTAGGACTGTCCAAAAAAATTCTAAAAATCTAATCTAGTGTAGTTTCGGGGTCAAACTTAATATTGCAACTCTTTGTAATAGCCTATGCTCGTAATGAATATTGTGAATATGCTATTGATTGTATTGCAAGAAGGACTCGTCTTGCTATCCTTGAAACTGATGCAGCAAAAAGGCATTGCCTCGTGTGATTGAAATATTGGCAAATAAGCACAAATGGGAAGATTCAAGGAAGAAGGAAGAGTTGCAGAAGGCTACAATTTTTTTGAAGACTTTTAAATCCTCACAAAATATACAGTTTCATGATGGGAAACACCATTAGTAAGTGCAAATAACATCATGATGGGAAACAATACATATGAGTTATTATTATCTTAAATACTGCAGTTATTAGTAGAAAAAAGTTCATGGTTTTGCAATTCTAACTAGTATATGTTATACTATGTATCAATGATGGTGGCAATCACATACCAAACATTTTGATAGAATTTGAACAAGAAGAATGTTTTCACACGACAAGCATTTTAAAAGGGGTAAACCAAATCTCGCTACTATTGCAGGGGATAAAAGACTATTAACCCTATTTTCTTTGTTTAATAATCTTAATGAAAACTCATCACTCAAATAAGAGTTTGTCTTTTGCTTTATTGCTTTAGAAGCACTAGAATTTAAGCAAAGATAATATGACAAAATTTATGTCATCTTAAATAACACCTCTAATGTCTCTGAATTGTAAAATTTTAAGATTCTAGATTTGTGTAATTTGGAGTGTACTCGCGTTTAAACTTGAGTCTCACTTTAAATATACCGAATTGTGAGAGAATGTGAGTTTCTCCATCATTATGTAAGGTCTAGATCAAAAAAAAAATTATAATGTTCATATTTAATTCTTTAGGAAATAAAATCAATTGTTAGTAATATTAGTTTATAGAGAACAAAAAAAATGTACTCAGCCAAAATATCAGGTTCATCATTGATATAAGTCTTTAGGAAATAAAATCAATTGTTAGTAATATTTATTTACAATGATCAAACATTGATAATTAATATTTATAAGCAATAAATTCTTACAATAATCACATGTTTACCTTATATGTTTGAGTGCAATCAAATAAACACTGAAAGATTTACACTAATACAATATCATTACTGATACGATAATAAATTATTATATATAGACATTCATCTTTACTTATAAATTAAAAGACTCAAACAAGATACCAAACACACCATTAATTCTCAATCTTTGATTGCAAGAATTAATTGTAAACGGCAGTCTCACGCAATGATCAAACATTAGTAATAAGTCCGGTCAGATAATAGACGTCTTTGTCATCAATCATTATCCACAAAGAAAATTAATAACTACTACATATTTACCATCACAGATATGCAATTGTTCGGCCAAACTGTGTCTTCCTTTTGACCGACTATAAGTTCGCATGAACAATTACACACTAAATCTTTTGTAATTTCCATTGAATCAAATTTACACAACAGAGATTACTTTTGTAACATGTTGTTTCGGCCAACTCAACCAAAATTATTAGACATTTTAATAAATTTAATGGGAAGAGTTTTAAATTTATAAGTCACTATCCACAATTGTAGGTCGTATTCATTTAAGATGTCATTTGATAATAATAATATTTCTTGAAAGTCCTTAGTGTGCGAACAAATTCATAATAAAACATAAATTTTATAAATTTATACAAATTTTATGATTAAAAAAATTATTGTATAAAAATTAATAACAATAACCTCAAATAACATAATCCTGCTAAATATATAACTTCAAATTAGATAAATATTAAATATTTATATATCCAAATTAAATGTCAAACAAACACACATATGAAGCAAATAATTCTTTAAATAAATTATTTTAGAATCAACAAAATCCATTCTAAAATCCACAGTATCCAAAAATATAAAGAATCAAATTACCAAAATAAGATTTAAATTCAATATTTAAATTTCTCAAATAATTGATGTATATTTTTAAATATATTATTTATAAAAAGTATTGAGAATCCAAATTCCTTAAAAGAAAATATATTTTAGGATTCTCAATCATCGATCATAATCATATAATGTGATTCTAAATATATTTAGAATAATATATATTAAATGACATATCTCCCAAAGAAAATCAAAATTTTCACAAATACTCTTCTTTAAAAAATACTCAAATTTTAATTCTCAAACAAATCTTATCATATATAGTTTATATGTCAAATTTAAAACTTTTCATTATCACAAATATAATTTTATGAGTTATAACTTTAAAATAGATTCTTACCATGATATCATTGTTTTTAAATGACAATATAATTTCAAATGTGATCATTAAATTAAATATCATTTAAATATATACGGTAACTAAATTTATTTTCAAGAATTCCATATGGAAGATCCTAATTCCATATAAATCTTTGAAAAATAAATATAATACACATGACATAAACTCTATAGCAAGTGTAACAAAAAATATTCAAAAATTATCATTAAAACTTATGCCTCATAAAACAAATCATGAATTTAAAATATATGTTTTAATGATCCAAAAAATAAATAAATAAATAAACATTGGTGTTTAGAGGATAAATCTCAATAAACTAAACATGAAGACCTGCCCTGATACCACTTGTTAGAATTAATTCAATAACAATTAATCAGATATACATGTTCTATATATTATACCATATACTTTAGTGGGGAATATAATAAATAATTATGAACATATATATAACTATAAGATCTACGACATGTTAGTATACGAGATATGAGATTTTAGGAATATCTGGATTCATAAGATAAAAAAAACTTTTGCCAATGATAATTGTAATCCTGAAAATGCCAATGATAATTGTAATCTTGAAACGAAAAAATGTAGAGACAATTGACTGACACTTGTTGGCTTGTGGATCTTCTTCAACCAGTACTCTTAATGCCTTGAACACTCTTCAGATGAGGAGAAGATATTATTTTGCTTGTGTGCTGTATATTGGTGGGACCATAGCATTTATATAGTATGATGGTCAATTAGGGTTCTCATTATTTCCAAATGGGTCATACCGACATCCACTCATATTGGAGTTCACACCCAATTATTTATTTATTTATTTATTTAATTAATTAATTAATTCCTAAATGAAATTTAAATAGTCTTTTAATATTATTTAATCACATAATTCTTTAAGGCAATTTATTTGATAAAATAGCTAATATAATTCATGAAAATATATTTGCTCACATAATAATTATTAAAATATAATAATTAAATAATATTTAAATATAAAATATTCCAATAGAGAGTAGTTTGATTGAGTTATGTTTTAAAAAAATTGGATCTATTTAAAAAAAAGTAAAGTTTAAATTTGATTCATTATATCTCAAAAGTTTTATTTTAAGATCGAATTTTTAATTTTTTAAAATTCTGATTTAGCATACTGATATGTTTAAAAGTTTATGTTATATTAGTAAGATTTTTATAAAAATAGTCAACCTAATTCTAAAAATATTAACAAGAAAATCAATAACATGAATTTTGAATTAAGGTTTTATTTTGTTGTTTAATTGAAAACTTATCTTTTTACTATTATACAAATAGACTCTTAAAAAAAGTTGTATGATTAATTTAAATAAATAAAATTTTAAAAAGTTTGAATTTCACTTTTATTTATTAGAAGTGTCATATCAATTCGAATTTGTAATAAATTAATTTTTAACTTTTTATTAAACATTGTGATCTATTTTTTACTTTCTCAAAAAAAATTATGTGTAAGTATTGTGTTTTTGGAAAATAATATAGAGTTCGTTTCAAGATCGGAACAACACATTACTAAAAAAATCTTAAATTATGTTCATTTTGATGTTTGGGAGTTTATAAAAGAACCCCCATTGAAGGTTTCAGGTGTTTTGTGATATTTATTGATGATTTTTTTCGTAAGAATTTGAGTTTATTTTTATAATATAAATATGAGGTCTTTGTTAAATTCAAATTGTGGAAGGAAGAGGTTGAGAATAAGACAGGAAGAAAAGTAAAGTATTTGCAGTCCGATAGTGGAATATAATACGCTGCTAATAAGTTTATGAATTTCTGTTATGAGAATGAAATCCAGAGGTATTTTTTGTGAGTAAGACACCACAACATAATGGTGTTGCGGAGATGATGAACAAGACTCTAACGGAGAGAGCAATGTGCCTTCGGTTGAATGTTGGTCTTTCAAAAGGTTTATGGACAACAACACTCGATATGACATGCTATTTAGTCAACAAATCACCACGGGCTTCATTAGATGACAAAGTTGCAGATAATGTGGGGACAACTCTATTAATCTGAATAACTTGAGGATCTTTGAGTGTCCATCATATGTGCATATTTCAAGTGACGATTGATTTAAACTTGGCCCCAAGTCAAAACATTGTATATTTATTGGCTACAATAAAGGTGTGAAGGGGTACAAGTTATGGGATTCAGTTAAGAGAAATGTGGTTGTTAGTAGACATGTTGTATTTGATGGGCAATTGATGTTGAAACAGTCAGATGTGATAGTTGTGTCACGTACTGAGGTAGAAAATTCTAATCAGGACAAGATTCAGGTGGACATTGAGGAGCCACCAGTGAGTCCAAGGCAGATTGTAGTCCAACAGTAGGATGAACTAGGCTCAGATTCAGATGGAGTACAAGATTATACACTTGGGCTTGATAGGGAGCATTTTTGTATTACACCTCTAATGAAATATGAATTTGAAGACTTAGTAACATATGTTTTTCTTACTAGTTCAGGAGACCCTTCTACTTTTCTAGAGGCTATGGCTAGCCAGGAGAAAGATAAATGGACGGGTGGTATGGTGGAGGAGATGAAGTCCTTGAAAAATAATGAGACATGGGATCTTGTTCGGCTGTCACAAGGAAAGAAAGTTATGGGTTACAAGTGGGTGTAAGTGGGCGTACAAGAAAAGGCCAAAATTAACTGAAAAAGAAGGAGAAAAGTTAAAGGCTTTCCTAGTTACACATGAGTATTCATAGTAGAAGGAGATTGATTATGATGAGATTTTTAATTTGGTGGTTAGACATACTTCTATCAGAGCAAGTATTGGCTATGGTAGCTAGCAGGGATATGTATTTAGAGCAGATAGATGTGAAAACAATTTTCCTTCATGGTAATCTAGAGGAGAAAATCTACATGGATCAACCAAAGGATTTTAGTGATATTGGACATGGCAGACTTATTTGCAAATTAAAGAGGTCTTTGTATGACTTGAAGCAGACTCCAAGGCAATGACACAAGCGCTTTGATTCATACATGCTCCAAATTGGCTATAAAAGGCGTGATTATGATTGTTGTGTTTATGTGAGGAGCCTTAATGGTGATTCTTTTATTTTATTGTTACTTTATGTTGATGATATGTTGATTGCTACAACCATTTGCATGATGTAAATGAGTAGAAGACTAAGTTGGGTAAGAAGTTTAATATGAAGGATTTGGATGCTACAAAGAATATTCTTGGGATGGAAATTCATAGGCACATAAGAGCTAATAAATTATGGTTGTCTCATAAAAGCTACGTTGAAGGTGTTTTGAGCAGATTTAACATGAGCAAAGCAAAGTCTGTGAGTACTCCATTGATGAATCATTTTAAACTCTATTTGGAACAATGCTCGAAGATAGACTCATAGATTGAAGGTATGTATGAGATTTCTTAAACCAGTGAAGTTGGTTGTTTGATGTATGCTACAATTTGCACTAAACTGAATTTGGCACAAGCAGTTAATCAAGTGTGCAAGTCCATGCCACAGACAAGGAAGCAACATTGGGAATTAATCAAGTGGGTCATAAGGTACTCGAAGGGTGCAATGGATCAAGGTATCATGTTCAACATGGAGAAGTGTGTTTCATCAATTGTGGGATATGTGAATTCTGACTATGTAGGTGATCTAGATGATATGAGGATCTACAACATGGTATCATTGATATGTCTTTACTCTTGCGTGAGGCCTATATATTGGAAATCACCTGTTCAGTCCATAGTAGTTATGTCTACAACTGAGGCCGAATATATGTCAGTAGTTGAAGTTGCCAAGGAAGCAATGCGACTTACAAGGTTAGTGAAAGAGTTGAGTGATGAGCAAGGTGAAGTTTAGTTGCATTGTGATAGTCAAAGTGCTATTTATTTAGTGAACAATCAGATGTATCATGTTTGGACCAATCATATTGATGTGAGGTTCTTCAAGATCAGATAGTTGACATCCAGGAAGATATTATTTTAGAAGCTTCACACTTCAGAGAATGCAACTGATAAGTTTACTAAAGCATTTACCAGTGACAAGTTCAAACACTGTTTGGACTTGTTACATGTCTCTCAGTGCTAAGTAGGAACTACACACCCCCAATTGCTAGGATATGACATTGTATAATTAATCTTCATATAGATTTGATTTTGCTAAGGTGGAGAATGTCGAGTTTAGCTTATAGGTAATGTCAAGTGGACAAGGGTCGGAGAGTGACAACTGGGGTGCAGGGGGTGAAGCCCCCAACAGTACGATTTACGGGTATTATTATAATTTGGATCGCCAGTGTTCCTATATATACTTGTAACACTAAAACTCTAATGTGTGTAATTCAGAACAAATCAACAAGACAGAACTATAGCTGCTCTATAGTCGTAGATGTAGACAATTTTACCGAACTACGTAATAAAACTTTTGTGTGTTTCTCTCTACTTTGATTTGTATTTGCATTCGTGTTGTAACATAAACAAATAAATGAATTTAAATACTAATTCTTCTGTTTAAGGTTACATGTAATCCTAATAAAGGAATGTGTCAAGTGGGAGAAAAAATCTCACAGGAGAGAAAAAATATTAACATGTCAAGTGAGTTATAAATTTTATATATCTAAAAGTAATTTTAGAAGTATAAAATTAATTTTAATTTGATTGATTCTTTTTAGTAAAATTAATGTTCTCAGGATTTATTAGTAAATAAGATCTCATACATTAGTAAAGAAAAAAGATTACAAAAAAGAGGTGGATCAAGCCTCAAACCATCAAAAAGAAAAATCTCTAATGAATGTCTCCTCTATTTTGTACAAAATCTTTTCTAATTCTTAGGAGTGGACTAGTGGTTAGAGGATTCAAAGAGAGCTCTAAGTTAAAAAAAAAAATAGACACAAGAATTCTCTTCTCTGTTGATATGAAAAATGTAAGTATCTATTTGCAAATCAAACAGGTTATATATCATTTTACCTTCATCTCATTTTTGACCAAAATCAATTTTATAGAAATAATTCACACAAAATCAATTTGCGTCACTACAAAATCAAAAACACTCTGAATAACATGATCCATCATACCTATTGTCTAGTAATTTCAGTTGAAAACATAATTGTCATTAGTATAATTGCTATTAACCAATGTGATAATCCATGCATGCTTAGTTAATATTCCTATAATGATATGAACCAGAAACTACTACATATTATTCCTGTTAAAACTTTGGCACAAATTGTCCTTCATCTTTATTATTTGAATCAAATCTTATGCTATTTTATTATCCTTATCAGTCAAATACTGAGAGAAAAAAAGACTAAATGGCTTTGGACTTTCATGTATGGCAATTGTTTAGGGATATTTTTAAACAATAAAACTATATTCCCGGATGACATTCTCCTCCTTTGCACTTGTGTCAGCAATAGAATTCTCAATCGTATCATCACAAGTAGCGCCGATAATTGTCTCGCTACTTGGACGTAAACACTGCGACTTTGAATTATTGTCTGAAGGTTCTGAGTTCTTCCTCTTCCTCTTTGAGTTGAGAAATCCGTACTCAAGAGCTTCCAATGCCTTGGTGGTTAACGGTCGGTTCCTTGTACTTTGCCGACGGTTAACAATGAGCGGTTGGTGCTCCTTATTTAAATCAGGAATCTCATTTATTGCATTGTGCTGGGTTGTATCGGATGATGATGGTGACAATGTTTGAGCACGCTGGTCATTGTTTTGTTGTATTGCCTTAGAGGAGGATGGTATTTCCATTTCAAGTGTTAAGTCGGGTGCAACTTGAGGAAAATTCAAGTCAATCAACATCCTGTTTTCAGAATTTTCTGCAGAGACTTCTCCAACCTGGGGATTCTCAGTGACACTGCCTTCATTGCTGATGTTAGGATTGCCTTTAGCCAGATAACTTGGGGAAGACAAAGTTTCTACACCTACAGACAGATCCATGCCCTCAGATGCTTCAAGTGGATCTGACTGTGAGAATGGCTCATTTAAATCAAAATTTCTGTCCATAGAAGTATTTTTAGCACTAAGGCTAGACTCTCCGTGGTCACAAGCTCTTAACTCCGGCATCTTTGAGGTGCAGGGAAAATATTTTCTGCAATCATCAGATGTCATCTTTTGAATCAATGGCTGCTCGTCCATCTCCTCTGTAGGCTCATCTTCATTCAGATCAAAATTACGCGTATGACCTGAAAAGTCTACGCGCGCCCCCGTATCTGAGATTTCTTCAACATGGTTGTAGGAATTAGCATGTTCAACGTGGTATGAAGAATTGGTATTTTCAACCCGACCTTCAATAGGGTTCGAAGCATTAGCTTGCTCAACCTGACCTTCAATAGGGTTTGAAGCATTAGCTTGCTCAACCTGACCTTCAATAGCTTGCTCAACATGATCTTCAACACGGTACGTAGAATTAGCATTTTCAACCCTATCTTCAATAGGGTACGAAGAATTAGCATGTTCAACCTGATCTTCTATAAGGTACGTAGAATTGATTTTCTCAACCTGATCTTTAACATGGTATGTAGAATTAGCAGGTTCAACCTGATCTTCAGCATGCTGTGAAGGATTAGCTTGTTCAACCCGATCTTCAATAGGACTTGAAGCATTAGCTTGCTCAATATGATCTTCCGAGTCTTCAGATGTAGTTGTCTCAGATTCACTAGAACTGCAGCTTGAGATGGTAGATATATTCCCAGGTTGAAAAGGTAAGCTTTTCATTTGTCTCACTTTATGTTGATCAGTATCATGAGCCATGCTGGTATCCACAATTGTAAATTTCACGAGATCGGGTTTGCACTTTGAACTGGGAGATTGAACCAAAGGACATTGATGTGTATTTGACACACCTTCTTGGTTTCCATTGTTTTGAATGTTTTTGTTATCAACAATACCCTCATTTGTTTGAACTTCAGTCTCAAGAAGCCTAGGGTCAGATGCCACTTTATTCAGTACATCACTTATAGAATCAAAGTATTGGTTACCTTTGGCCAGTTTCCTTCTTGAAAACTTCTTAACACCAGGTACAAGAAAAACTAGATTTTGTTTTGTTACAGAAACAAAATTATCCTTTGGCTCTTCAGAATGCCAACCGTTAGCTAAAAGACGAGGCCAAACAGCTTCCCAGAAAAGATCACTAGATCGAGCTTTACTTAATCTAAAATCTCCTGTTAGGACCTTCATTATATCTGCAGATGTAAGAGAGGAGCAAGCTTTTCCGGCTGGCATTTCATGGCGGACAGGAAGGGTGTGATTGATTTTTGGTGGCTCAAGAGCAGTGCCTGTAAGGTCATGCTTCCCTTTGCCAATACCTACTGCAGCTATAAGGATCTCAATGCCAACAACATTCTTTAGAGCAAATACGTATTCTTCAAATGGCATCTTTCCCTCTCCAAAAATCTTCGAAATCTGCAGTGTAATGTGTTTAATGCCAATAATCAATCATACTAAAGGAAATGTGTTCAAAGAATGCTAAACATGTTGACACTAATATGGATGCATATGACACATTGAGTGACTATGGTAACTTCTATGACATTTGAACGTTCAAGGAAATGTTACAAATTCAGAAAGCCTTGATAACAACATCAAATTGTCCAAATGAAGAGACTTAGAAAACAAGGGAAATTGTCATAGTAAGAGCATCATGATACCCGTTTGTTGATGTCACATCTGTCTTTTTTCCATTGACTACCATATATATATTCATAATGCAACTTAAATGGCAAACATAACGGCAAGTAGTTTCTGAAATTTCTTTTGTACAATGCTGCTTATTGTCAATAAGTATCATGATAATCCACATATCAGCAAAGATACTTCGTGACAGTAAAGTGTTTATGTTAAAACAATATCATTCGTTGCAAGTTCAAATAAAAGATAGCTAGTATTTCCAAGACAATCTTCTGGAAGGTAGCTGACAAATCATAAAAGACAATAATCATGAAAGAAACAGTGCAGTCATATGTGTCTATGCGGGTATGGTTTGAGTATTAAACCAAGCCAGAAGTTGATGAAAATATTATTCAGCTCTTTTTTAGCATGACAGTAAAATTTAAAGCTAGCTGATGATGAATTAGTATTTAACCTCCAACAAAAATCATTGTTTAACTAATATACGTTTTGAACAAATATATACAATTCAGGAACACCGACAAAAAATTTTAAATCATGCAAAAACATGGCTTAACCAGGTGACTTGAAAACACTAAAGTATGCCAGAGTCTGAGACCAGAAAGATACCTCGGTCAAATGAGTTTGACAGTCCTTTGCGACATGCGGAAACAGTCTTGATAGCAATTCTTGTTGCCTCCAACCAGTGAATATTTTCTGTCCAAATATACATCGCCTAGTTTTTGACTTCCGGCATTGTGCCCATCGGGAATATCCTTTAGACTTATAAAATTTACCGTAATAGAAAAACAACAAGTCTCCCATGCTTTTAGTCCCAACGAATTTCTTCAAAAAATTAAGGCTCTTCCCAAATGCATAGAGGCCAAGAAGAAAACTGTCATATTCAATATCCGTCCAAGTCTGACTACACAACAATTCAGGAAGAAGATATCTTCCTCTCGGCGGACCAAATTCCGTTCTCAGTTCCGAGCCAATATCAGCTGCGTCATTTCTATTAGAGGATTTAAAATTCGAAAACCCTCCTACACTTTTTCCTTCACAAACAACATGCCCCTTTCGACCTGCAACAGATTCAAATTCACAATGTGTCCACATAAGAGGAAGAGGCAATCCTAGCGAAAAAGACTCCGGCATATTGTCCGCGATCTCCGAATCTCCTGTTTTCTTTACAATCTGAGACCGATACGGTGCCCCGATATATTCAGGAAGTTCTGCTTGGTACTCGTCTCCAACACGAGGCTCCACTTCGGGCTCTCCAAACTCATCTTCCATGTCAGAAACATCCGGAGTAAGAAATCCTCCAGCTGATTTCACATCACCGCCGTGTTTGTTGCCATCAAAACAAATTGGATTCATCTGCTAATAGTGATAATTAACCAATTCAAATTCATGAAAAAAAATATAACTAACTCAAAATCTCATATGTTAAATTAAAATTAATTAATTTAATCCCATAAGTAAACCTTACAACTAAAAAGAAAAATCTGAATATCCACAATTAACAGTAATTCCAAACCTAGATCAAATTTCAACATTATACACATATTTCAATACTGATTAAATTAAACATTAAACAAAAAAATAAAAAGATTACAAAATTAAAAAATTGAAAAATTGAAAAATTGAAAAAAATCAAATCCGAAGTAACTCATCAGTGATCGAAGAAAAACATACAAACAAAAAAATCAGAAACAAATTGAAATCGATTAAAGCAATCAGAAAACCAATAACAATGGGGTTTAATATCATAAATAAGAGAAAAACACATAATAACAAAATTAAACAGATAATTAAGAGAAGTAGACAACAATAATAATAAAAATAATAATACTAATAACCGGTTGAATAAAATGAAAATGCAAAGCATGCAGAAAGTAACAGTAATGATTAGAGAAAAATAAAAAAGATATGTAACCTTGATGGAGTTGAATTCACACGTGTGAAAAAATGGAGCAGGGAAAAAGAGTAGAAAACCTCAATTGTCAACGAATTTGCGGTGGTGGAGGTGAGAACTGAAATTAATAAAACAGATACATTAATATTAATATTAATTGATTAAATTGAAATTAAAAAAATAATATAAGAGAATTATTATGCTAATGAAAATTAAAAAGATTGATTACTAGTAATGAAACTTGTGTTATGATAAACATGGGTGGAGTTTGATGACAGCAAAACTAAAACTGTGTTTCGCAGAGAGTGAGAGAGAAAAAAAGAAGCGATCAAAAGAATAAAGAAGGGAAATTCTGCGACGTTGAAACTTGAATCTAAGCTAACTTTTTTATTTTCGTTTGGGTTTTTGATAAATATAACTCTTTATTTATATGTAAAGATAAAATCATTTTTTGTGTTTATGGGCCCAAAATAAATACCCAAATCCAGTTCAATTTTTCATAGCTTCTAAAACAATTTATTATATATTTAATTTTATAAATAAAATTAAAAAATATAAATTAAAGATGGTGGAAACTAATTTTACATTATCATTTATTATATAACATTCAGTCATATCAGGTTAGTATTTTAAAATTAATTATAAATTAGTCAAAAAAATATATTTACTAATTTGTTCTTATCAAGTAATCCGCTTCTTTTGAAGGTTTTATAAAAATTGATAAAAAAATACATTAATTGAGTCTGAATATTTTTTATCCGGTAAAAGAATTGATTTTGTTTGTTTTATAATTTTTAGTTTTGACTATTTTTTAATAAAATTTTGACTAAATAATACTTATATGGAAGGATAAAGTGTTATAAAATTACAAATAACAAAATTGAAAACTTTATATTTATTTATTTTTGGTAATTTAATAATGAGATATAAATAAGTAAATCATATTATCATCTGTATATTATATCATTTAAAATATATTGTATTATTAGCATTTTTTTGTTTGAAAATTTTATGAAAGATATAAGATTGAAGGATCAATTTTCCAGATAGATAAAAACATGATGGTCATAAAATATATTTAAAAAACGCTTTAAAATAAATTTATTTTAGAATTTAAATATCTATTTATAATTTAAATGTAACATTATTTATTGAGGTAGGTGGGATAATTTAAGTAGAATATTTTACTTAAGATAAATGATGGGTATAAACGGTTACATGTGTATGTTTCATGGTTAAAAAGATGATAATATAATCTTGGGAATACAATATTTTTACGTTTGATTTAAATTTATAAAAATTATTTCAAGACATCTTTTATTTTAAGAAATCTTTTTTATACATAATTATTTTATATTTATTTAAAGATTTAAAGAGTGAAAATATAAGATTCTCGTAAAAAAATATATTTAACTAATCATAACTTTTCACTAACATTCACTTTTTTATTTTTTTATTATTTTAAATTAAACAAATTTTATCATAATTCCTAAGAATCTAACATTTTACCAAACACATAGGTTGAAATAATATTCCAAGAAATAATAATCTTAGAAATAAAATTTTAAAGAATATAATTTTATACCTTAAAACAACACACTCTTGATTTAGGAATTAATAAGTGACATCATTATTTATAATTTTTTATAATTATTTTAATATTAATATGAATAAATTGTTAATATATATTATAAATTATGTTTGTCTTAAAATATAATTTTTTTTTGTAATAACTACACACACGCTAGCTTTAGATGCACCTCTAGCATCTTCTACAATCTGAAACATTATGAAAAAGCCACATATCATTCTGAATTCCACAACCAATATTAACAAGCACATCAGCACATTTATTCGTCTCTCTGTAAAATATAATTATTGTACTATACAAATAAGAGAAAAATAAATATAATGTCAAACAATCATAATCATGGTCATACTGTTATTTTTAAATAATTGATACAATATAATAAAATAATAAATTTTAATTAAATAACAGTGTAAAATTATTTTATATTATCAGTATATTATATTTTAACTCAAAAATGAATTATAAAAGATTTTATAAAATTATATTTTATTAATGTTATAAAAATTAAAAGAAAAAGAATAAATATTTAAGGTATATTAAAATATAATATTGTTCATTAGTATTTAATTGTCTTACATAATTAAATTTCAATATATTATTTATAAAATAATATAATTTATATTGTATTTACGATAATGACAAACGCAATAATAGTTAATACATTGTATTTTTCATTTATAGTTAATTTGACTGGAAATTTTTTATTAATGTGGAAATATTCTTTGTAAACAGAATTTTTTTTTATATTATTATATTAAATTAAAGTTAAGGACAAACCAAACACAGATTTTATTGACTATTTAACCATTCTAACATAAAAACTTGAAGACACATTTTTAAGTATAAAACATTTCCAACCAAGTCAATATCGGGTGTTCCACTTGACATTTATTTTTATAGTTTCTTAAAATATTCTTGAAAAATGTGTACTGATGACTTAATAATTAGCTAATTCTGAATTAAAAAAGGCTAGGGTGTCGTAATATTTCGAATTAATCTAACGTGAGAAAAGATAGCACATCAAGGTAAAAAAAAACAAAAAAAGGATTATATTAATTTAATTAATTAATTGATAGTTTAAAAAAATTATATTCAATATTTTTTTTGCAAGATTTAGATATTTTAATTTTTAGAATAAAAAACGGTTGGCCATTTATCATTTTTAATAAAATAAATTTAAAAGAAAAAAGAGTTTGGTCAGTTTTTCGTGAAAATGTTTGGTGACTAAGTTAGATCTATGAGATTCCGTGTACACGTCCTTAATCCTGTGGGCACAACACAGACAACACTTTTATTTTTAAAGAGAATATAACTATTTGTTATAAATTTTACTTTTTAAATATATTAAATAATTAATGTATTTAATTTATATATAGATCAAATATTTTAATTATTTAGTTTATTTTTAAAAAATAAAATTAATTTATAAATTAATATAGATGGAGAACTTCTTCCATCCTAAATTATATATAAATTATTTTGTCAAAAATATTTGTCATAAATAGTTATTTTAGAATTTCAATAAATTATTAATAATTTTTTTTAATATACTATTTCCTCCGTCCTAAAATAAGTGTCATATTTGATAAAATTATGTGTTTTAAAATAAGTGTCGTTTTTAGTTTTCAATTCAATTTTTATTTTTATTTTCTAATTATATTCTCAATTTATTATTTTTTCATTCTGCATTGCATTTATGATGATTATTTGAATACACTTATAATAAATAAAGATAGTTTTATAAAATTATTATTCTCTTTTATATTTATCACATTTTCTTAAACGGTGTCGAATAACTTAATATAATAAATATTTTATGACGTAAATAGTTTCTACTATTTATTTCTCTTTTATTTTTTTATTTTTTTAATTTCACTTTTTAATATGATTATTAAAGAGATTTTTATAGAATTATGTATTATTTTGTTTTTTTATAAAATAATAATTATATTTTTTAATTCGTGTGAAATTATTAACACGGTAACAATAAAAAAATAGGCGGAAGAAGTATTAAATTACACACATCTCTTAGAAATTAGAATATACATTTGACATGGATACAATGTTCGAATGTTTTTTTTCTTTCTTTCTAATGTTCATATAATACTCCAGTCCATTTTATAAGAATTAAATACATTGAATACATAATTATATAAATTGATCTAATACAGTAACTATTAGCACTTAAAAAATTTAAATATGGACACTTAAAATGAGGTATAATTATATAAATTCATCTAATACAGTAACTATTAGCACTTAAAAATTTAAATAGGGACACTTAAAATGAGCACACACCTGAGTTTTAATGTAAGATAAAACTGTTTGTATATTATTGAATTTAATTATATGCATCACTTATTTATATAAAATATTTTAAATTTTGAAAAACTTTCAAATCTCACATTATTTAAATATACAACTTGAAAAAATTTTGTAGAATCAAATCACTCATTTTATAAATCAATTTTGTAGCAATGTGTTATGACAAACTCTTATTTTAGTAAGTTGTTTGAAAATTTATCGATTGAACTATGGATTATCAATAGTTTATATTCATTCATTAAGTTCTTTAGTATTTGACGTAAGAATGTGTGTTGAGATTTTTGTGTTTTACATTTGTTAATCCTTAAAACTGAAAAGACTTAGAATTAGAATGAGTTTTAATTTAAAATTTTAAAAATTTATTTTGTAAATTAATTAAAAAAGAGTTAAAAGAAAAAAACTATGCTTGTAATCCTTCTTCTTAAAAATTATTTTAAAGTTGTAAAATACCATAAATTTGTCATTAATAAAAAATGAACTATTTTTCTAAACATGACATAAAGGGAAATATGGATGAGTTTAAGAATTGCGGACTGATGACAGCAAATCTGAATGCAAATATTGAATCAAGGAGTAAGAGAGTGAACAATAAAGCAAAAATTAATTATAAATTATAAATTAATATAAAATATATTTATTAATTTGATTATATATATATATATATATATATATATATATATATATATATATATATATATATATATATATATATATATAAAATTTTATTTGACTAAATATTCTTGATATGAAAGGATAAATTGTTATAAAATTTCTAATAAAAAGTTAAAAATGATTCTGAAATACAGAGAAATAAAGAAGAAAAGAAAGAGAGAAAGATATAATGATTATGTATTATTTTATTCGATGTAATCGTATACAATAAAATAGGTCCACAAATCATTCAATTATTCATAACGCTCCTTTAGAAGTTTGTTTTGGATGTGCCTCGTTAAAATCTTAAAAACTCAATAGAAAAAATAAAAGAGTACAAAATTCTTTTAAAATAAACTTATGTATTTCCCTTTCAGCTTAAGGATTATTTCTTCGAGGATAAAGACCAATCTTTTGTACTAGTTGACTAAAAGTTCTACTTTGGAGTGACTTTGTGAAAAGATATGCAAGATTGTCATATGAACGAATTTGTTAGATGTTTATATCGTCGTTCTTCTAAAGATCATGAGTGAAAAGTATTTTGGAGATATATGTTTTGTTTGGTCTCCTTTAATGTAACCATCTTTCAATTCGTTCTTCCCTTGAATCGATTAATCGGAGCTCTTACTATGATGAATTTCTATCAATCTTGATGAACAAGATAACTGTGGAAAAACTTTATTATTCATTTTGCAACTGTAAAATACTGTAAATGAATTGAATTACAAAAATAGGGATTACTCCCTTTATTTATAGATTTAGGTTAGCTTGTTTATTAAGGTAAATGAAATATATTCTATTTTAAATTTAAATCAAATCTAATTAAATCAAATTCGTGTGTAACAAACTATTTTCACACTTTTAAATCAAATCATTTTCGACACAAGAAATTATTTTCAATAATATATATACACACTAGTTGGTTATGGGAAAATCTCAAGCAGGTAAGATGTGGTGGTTAGAGTAGAGATAAAGGCTTTCGTTGGAGTCTACGGAGGAGAACTGGTGGCGGCTTGACAATGGCAGTGGTGATCTGGTCGGTTGGTTAGGACAACATCTGGGAGATGCAAATGATACTACTAGAAAATAGAAGGATGTGTTGGCTAAATTTTGACGGTTCTTCTAAAATTTAATAATCTTCCTTTCACTATTGTTAATAATAGTTTATAATCTAAACCTGGACAATAATTTACCCCCTCCATAATCAAAATTTACCTAATCAAAATTGAGAAACATTTATTAGATGTTGACAACATTCTTATTTCCACAAAAACACAATATTTGTTTGACTTGATATAATATCATAACTACAAAATTTAAAATAATAAAGAATCTCTTTTTATTTAATAAGAGGTTCTGAGTTTGAATACAACCTTGACACCTCAGTCGTATTAATTTTTTTATAAAGAATTTTTTCACTAATTATGCTCCTCCTCAACTTGAAAGATTAATCTTTATTGTTGCACCGAAGATATCCGATTTTTACTCCAAATAAATCACAACTACAATGATTAACCTTTTATTCCAAGAACACTAAACTTCTTTTTATGTTTTTCTTTTCTTTCTCCTCCTATGAGAATTGTTGATAATTGTATTGACAATTATAGTTCATAAGTCATTCCCACTTTGACCATACGTTGTTGAGGAATATCAAATATTTTTTCACAGTCCCTCAAGTTTTTCTTCAAAAAATTGTAAGAATAATCAATCATAAACCTCCTCCATATGCTAGCTCCTTTCCTAGCAACCACCTCATTTTCACCAACCAAGTGAACAATACCAGCCCTTGTTGCTTGTTCAATTACATCAATCTCTTTCTCAGCTGCCTCTTGTACTTTAGCTTCACCACCAGTAACTTCTTGAGAATATTGATACTCATTCATAATAAACGCCCTTAATCTCTCAACCATTAGCTTCTCAAAAGGCTCTTTCTCGTTGCGGACATCAGTGTATCCATATCTAACTACGCATCGGAATACATTGAGCTCTTTAGGCTGCACTCGGCGAAAGAGAAACCTTTCTTCTTTTGGGACTTTACTTATAGGCAAAGATTTGATTGTAAGAAAGACAAGGACAGAGTGAAGTGCAGGTACATTTGCAACAAAATGCTTGAAAATGGGTGGAATGCCTTGAACAAGCTCTGAGTAAAACATTCCAAGACCAGGTAATCGACATAAACTTGTGTCACAAGCAATCTCTCTGAGTTGATCTTGAGAAAGCTTATGATCAAGTTCGTAACAGTATTTCTTTCGATACACGTTATTCCAAACAAACATGATGAACATTAGAACCAAGGCGAATAAAAGAGGAAGATAACCTCCTTGGTTAAATTTGTATAAAACTGAACTTAGATAAATAAGCTCCGTCGAACCAATGATGAGAGCATAGGCGATGACGAATAGAACGTTAGTGTTCCATATCAAGATCATGATCAGCATGAGAAAAGAAGATGTTAGTGTCATCACAAACACCACTGCTATCCCTGCATTGCACAAACGCAATTATTCAGAACTTCCGTTGTTCCAAATATTTTATATCACATTAGGGCAAGAGAAGGAGTTACCATAGGCATTGCCAATTTGTACTGTGTTCTTAAAACCAACAGTGATGGCAATACAAGCAATCATGAGGAAGTAATTAACTTCTGGAATATAAACTTGTCTTTCATACTTTTCTGACGTATGAACGATTTGCACGCGAGGAAAACATCCCATTGATAGAGACTGTTGGATTATAGAAAAAGTCCCTGAGATCATGGCTTGAGAAGCTATAATTGCTGCCAAAACAGCAATCACAAACATTGGCCAATACATAGCCTCTGCAACACATGCTATTATTACTCACTGATTTTATACATTGAAAAAGACTAAAGACAATTTTCATGATTTTAAGTTGAAATTACCTGGTATAGACTTATAGAATGCGGCGCTAACATCTTCGTTGTGTTTGCGAAGATATGCTGCTTGTCCAGCATAAGCCAAAATGAGAGCAGGATAAGTAACACAAGTCATACTTACTTTTATAGCCTTAACTGAGAATTGTCCAACATCAGCAAATAATGCTTCAGCCCCTGCACAAATGAAAAACTTGACATCAAATATAGATTCTAGAGTTGTTAAAACTGATTCTTATGGTACGATTATGAACCTGTTGTACAAAGGATTATGCCACCGAGAGAAATCCAAGCTTCTTTTTTATTCCTGGTGAAATAATCTACTATGTATTTTGGATTTAATGCTTTTATAACTAATGGGTCATGTTTGATGAAATTGTACAGCCCAATACAGGCAATAAGAGCAAACCATATACAGATTATGGGAGCGAAACTGTAACCGACTTTATCAGTTCCAAATCTCTGAACCATGAAAAGACCAATCAATATTACCACTGATATTAGAACAATTTGACCTGCATACGCGCAAGCAACACAAACAAAAATCATTGATTAAGAACTATATTTCATCATAACTTTGTCCCCTAAATCCTAAATCATGAAACAAGAGAGCCTACTCTCAGTTATTTTACTAGTAGCTTCCTTGATCCCTCCCACGGCGGATAACACTGTAACAACATATGCAAGAGGTGAGAACACACTCATAAAAAATAAAATATCAAGGGGTCTGGAACCACTTGATGCCACAGCTGATCTCTGAACCGGATTAGTGGGTCCAATAAAAAAAACCAATAATGCTTGTCACATTACTAACCAGATATGCAAGGGGTAAGAATACCGTCTCCGATAACCATGGAAGTGCCGAGTAAAGTAGCAAACAACAAGAAGACCTTGGCAAAGAGACTGTTCTCAAGCATAGATTTAAGCTTTGATGCTCTCTTTTCACGGTTGTTTGGCAACTTGAGCTTATAATTAGACACTTCTGCGTCCTCTACTTGGTTATTCGGAAGTAGTCCAACTTTGGCATAACGGCATATCAGAGAATACAAAGCAAATGTCCCACCTTGCAAAATTATGTTCAAGTTCAAATTATTTGTTAGTGAAAAAGCTCTAAAACTTGTATATCATCACAAAAATAAAAGCTATACTTATAGTACTAACCATCGCCGTTATCTGTTGCTCTTAGGACGAAGAATACATACTTGAGAAAAGGAATGAGAGTGAGCGTGTAAAATATTAAGGAGAAAACGCCCAAGATATCATCGTTGTTCTTTATACCGTTAGGAAACACGCCTGGAAGCACATACAACGGAGAGGTTCCAATGTCTCCATAAACTATTCCGAGACTTTGAAACGCTAGTTGTAGTACTAATGCCGCTGATTCTTCCTGCTTCATCATGCATAAGTAATTTGTCCATAAAAGTTGGAAGGTACTAGGCATACATCTAGCTATATCATTAGTACTACTAATATTTACAAGATGCACTTACTTTCTGGTCACTGGTCTGAGAGGGCATTCGAGCCTCGATTTCAAGAGAATCAGCTCTTTTATACTTTCGCGAATGGTTCTTTTCTACATTGTCCATGTTCACAACTACCTCATCTTCTTCTAAGCCCATTTTTGTCTAGGGAGACAAGAGAGTATTCAGGGAAATGTAAGTAACAATGTGATCTAAGAATGGTGGAAAAGAAGTATATGTAAGTGAATGATTGTTTGAGAAAGAGAGGAAGGAAGTTTGGTGTTAGTTAGTTAGAAGAGAAACATGTGGATGCATTTGTTTTGAAAAATGGGAATGATGGTTTTCCATAAACTAAGGCAGATCCATTGTAAAACTATATGACTTGGTCAATTATTTTAGAAACTAACAAGACTCCGTCAATTATTTTGTATTTTTAATAACCATCAACATTTCTCTAGTCTCTATTTCTCTTATAATAAACAATACATTAAATATTTTTTATTTCTCACATTTTTCTCTCTTCTTCCACTCTCTTACCTATTTATTTATTTCTATTAACTTTCTCTTCACAACCAATCACATCTTTAAGGTTAGTTTTAAATTCTCAAAATTCGTAACAAAAAAAATGCCTCATTTTCCAAGTTATTGAAAAATATAAAATCAATTTATCTTTTATTTCTAGACGAAAAAATAATTTGAAAAAGCTTTACCGATCTAAAATTGAACAGTCATAGTTAGATCTATAAAACATTCTTATTTCAAGAAAACACATTAGTTGCTTCACTGAATATCACATTACAATTTCTTGCTCCATTAAACCATAATTATAAGAATTACAATGTAATCTAAAGATCACTAACAAGAGAATACACTAAATTTTATTTTTATGATTCTCTTTTTCTTCTCATGATATTTGTCCTTAGTTTTATATACTCTCATAGTTCATAAGTCATTCCAACTTTCACCATACGTTCGTGAGGAATATCAAATAACTTTTCACTCTGTCTCAAGTTTTTCTTCAAGAAATTGTAGGCATAATCAATCAAAATTCTTTTTCCAAAACCAGCTCCTTTACTAGCAATCACCTCATTTTCACCAATCAAATGGACAACACCAGCTCTTGATGCTTTCTCAATTGTCTCAATCTCTTTTTGAATTGCCTCTTGGACTCTTCCTTCATCACTAATTTCTTGTGATTTATCAACATTCAAATTTTCGTCGGTTTCACCATCTTGTATCGTGTTCTCAGACCAATGATACTCCTTAACAATAAACTCCTTCAACCTCTCAACCATTAATTTTTCAAAAGGCTCTTTCTCGTTGCGGACATCAGTGTATCCATATCTAACAACACATCGGAATACATTGAATTCTTTAGGTTGTACTCGACGAAAAAGGAACCTTTCTCCTATTGGGACTTTGCTAATATGCAATGATTTGATGGAAACAAAGACAAGGACAGAGTGTAGTGCAGGAACATTTGCAACATAATGCTTGAAAATTGGTGGAATACCTTGAACAAGCTCAGAGTAAAATATCGCGAGACTAGGAAATCGACATAAACTTGTGTCACAAGCAACTTCTCTGAACTTTTCAGGTGAAATCTTGTGATCAAGTTCGTAAAAGTACTTTCTTCGGTACACGGTATTCCAAACGTACATGATGAACATTAGAATTGCGGAAAATGCAAGAGGAAGATACCCTCCTTGGTCGAATTTGTATAAAACCGAGCTTAAATAAACAAGTTCCACCGAACCAATGATGAGAACATAGCTAATGATCAAAATAATGCGTGTCTTCCATATCACGATCATGATTAGTGTGAGAAATGCAGATGTTAGTGTCATCACAAACACCACTGCTATCCCTGCATTGCACAAATGTCATCCATACAGAATCAGAATCTTCATTGTTTCATAATGGATCATGTGATTGTAAGAGAATTAGGAGTTACCATAAGCATTTCCAATTTTTGTGGTGGTTTTAAAGCCAAGAGTGATGGCAATACAAGCAATCATGAGGATGTAATTAACTTCTGGGATATAAACTTGTCCTTCATACTTTGCCGATGTATGTACAATTCGCACACGAGGAAAACATCCCAATGATAGAGATTGTTGGATTATAGAAAAAGTCCCCGAGATCATGGCTTGAGAAGCTATTATTGCTGCCAAAACAGCAACCACAAACATTGGCCAATACATAGGGCCTGCAACACAAGCTATTATTACTCACTGATTTTAGACTTTGAAAGAATAAGGATCATTTTCATGATTATAACTTGGAATTACCTGGAATGGACTTATAGAATGTGGCACTAACAAGATCATTGTTTTTGCGAAGAAACGAGGCTTGTCCAGCATAAGCCAAAATGAGAGCAGGATAAGTAACACAACACATACTTATCTGTATAGACCTAACTGTGAAATGTCCAACATCAGCAAATAATGCTTCAGTTCCTGCACATAAAACCTTCACATCAGAGTTTTTAAATTAAAATTGGTTATTATTTGTATAAATTATATGATTATGAACCTGTTGTACAGAGGACAACACCACCAAGAGAAATCCAAGCATGTTTTCTATTCCTGATGAAATAATCTACTATGTATTTTGGATTCAACGCTTTTATAACTGAAACATCATGCTTGAAGAAATTGTACACGCCAATCCCAGCGATGAGAGCGAACCATATACAGATTATGGGAGCGAAACTGTAACCTACTTTATCAGTTCCAAATCTCTGAACCATGAAAAGACCAATCAATATTACCACTGATATCCAAACAATTTGATCTGCATATGCACAAAAGCAAAAATCATAAATTAACAGCTATAAGTACCTAAATCCGAATTTGTAACCATAAACCTTAAACCCTAAATCATATGAACAAAGCATCTACCCTCAGTTATTTTACTAGTAGCTTCCTTGATCCCTCCCACTGCGGATAAAACTGCAACCAATTGAAAAACATTATTAAGAAGTATAATTATTTGAGATTAACCATACAGCAACATTGTGAATCAGTTACCAGATATGCAAGGGGTGAGAACACCATCACCGATAACCATGGAAGTGCCAAGCATAGTAGTAAACAATAGAAAGATCTTCATAAAGTGACTATTCTCAAGCAGAGATCTAAGCTTTGATGCTCTCTTTTCACGGTGGTTTGGCAATTTCAGCTTATAATTAGACACCTCTGCATCCTCTAGTTGTTGATTCGGAATTAGTCCCACTTTCGCGTAACGGCATATCAGAGAGTACAAAGCAAATGTTCCACCTAATAAATTATATTCAAATTCAAACTCTCAAAAACTCTTATATCATGAATAATAATAAACTATGAATCACGGACACTTACGCTAACATGTCTGATCTTGAAAAATGAATAGATCAAATATTAAATACTAACCATCTCCATTATCAGTTGCTCTCAGAACAACAAACACGTACTTGAGAAGAGAAATAAGAGTGAGTGTGTAGAATATTAAGGAAAGAACTCCTAATATATCATCTTTATGCTTTATACCGTCCGGGAAGACGCTTGAAAACACATACAACGGGGAAGTTCCGATGTCTCCATAAACTATTCCGAGACTTTGAAACGCCAGTTGCAGTATTATAGCCATTGAAGGCCCCTGCAATAATATACAAAATCATTATTCCATGAAAATAGAAGAAAACACATGCATGCATGTATGTAGATAATTATAATAGTATACGTACTTTAGAATGATGAACTTGAGAGGTGGTGCAAGATTCAATTTCAAGAGAATCATTTCTTCTAAACTTTTGTTGTTTCTGATCATGAATCTCTTGAAAATTCTCCATGTTCATCACAACTATTTCTTCTTCTTCTTCATCTTTTTCTAAAGCCATTTTAGTTATTAAGAGAGTAAATATCTTGTTAATTACATGAGTTATGATGTTGGTTTAAATAGAGAAAGATTAGAAGATGATCATGTGTGAAAATATCTCATGACGTTAGCTTAAGCGCATCACATTAAATTCATAATCTTTATTGATACAAATTATATCATAATTTATTATTGCATATATGTAGGATCAACCATTAGTTAATTTATTATTGCAATTATATTGGATAAAATATTTATTAATTTATTACAGTATAATTATTCATACTACTCTCTAAAGTATATCACGGTTTTTGTTCAAATTTGGTGTACATATAACTTTTCATACGGAGAAAAAACCATTGTAACTTCACGTGTGGAGAAGAAAAAGCAGCAACGATGGCATGTGATCTTAAAACAAGTAGATAGATTTCTTCCTTTTGAAGGCATAATGTAAAACAATTGCATTCTTGCGGTTAACTTAGCCAAATATGTGTCTAAAAGAGTCTTGAAAAAAGTCTACTTTATAACCCTCTTAAAAAAAGTCTTTCTCCTTAATTACACTTTAAATTATTTTTATTTTTATTTTTTTAATACATGGTCAAGAGAGTTGTTGTACATGCGGTAAAAGTTCTCTCATTTTCGTGAATTAATGTGAGTAAAGAAGTTAATTTATGAGAGTAATATTCGTTTTTTTTATAAGCAAGATATATTGGCGGGAGAACTAAGGATTCTTCTACAACCTGATTACACAAAGAACATGTATTACAAAACCCGACAAAAGAAAAGTAAAAGATCTTTACTAAAATCATAAAAACCATAATTGAGATGAATAATGTCTCCTATATTCGACCACTTCCAAATCAAATTTTTTATATTCCATATAGTTATTTTCCTCTTTTGTCCTTGAAAGTTTGAGAGCAAATTGAGAGAGAAAATTGGAGATTTGTGAGGAAAATTATACAAATGATTGGGTGTCCTTAAACTATGAAGGCAAAAATTTATTTATAGTGTGAAAATTTGGGCCTTAGAGTGTCTTGGATCCACAACTAATCCCAAATCACGATTATCCGAAGAATTTTGGTAATTAATCCAAAACAACCCGATCCGTCGAGAATTTGAAGTCGGACTCTAAACGAAAAATCTCCGGAACGCGATTTTACTTCGAAGAGACAAAATTTCAAATCCATCGGGAAAACGGTCCAGACGATACGGATTTTTGAAGTTTCAGTACAGTTTTCATGCGTCTGACACATTCAGAATTTTATTTGCGCACTTCGGAGAAATTGCCTCGAACGAGGGTCTTCTGATCAGAATTTGAATTTGAGTATCTCAGAGGAAAATTAAGCCAACAAAATTTGTGAAATTTTGGCACTGGTCCCACCTCGTTTCTATAAAAATCGAGCAATATATGAATTTTTGAACTTCGCGTATCAGATGAAAATTGTTCGGTTCAGCTCGAAAACAACTCTGAAGAATAAAAACCTGCTCTTAACTGGTAAGGAATTTGCTCTGGAGTTGAAAATGAAAGTCGGAGAGGATTCCGATGCGTAATTTTAGACACTGGCCTCGCTCATTTTTTATTTTCCAGCTAGGAATTACGAAGGTTTTAGTGCACTGAGCGCACGGTACAACACTGAAATTCAGTTTAGTCCACTTAAGAAATCAATTCTTTTGGGGGCCTTATTCACATAATTTGCGTCCGGCTTGTGATTAAAAGTTGTAGATAATAATGAGAGGGACCTTCCCGTCAAAAATCATCAGAAAATACCCGACGAGCTGAGAGTTCTGCCTTCCGGTGTGCCCGAAATGCACTGAAAACCCAAAATTCACTTTATTTAGAAATAAGCAAATAAAATCTTTTTTTTGACGAAATGGCCTCAATCTAAACTGATAAATTGGAGAATAAATTGATATGATTCTGATGCTCATGGAATCAAACCAAAATAGCTTTCTGACCAGAAAATCTTGCGACAGCCATACGAACCGATAAATGTCAATTTTTGACTTAAAATGATCTGAGATAACCAAAACGCGCAGTTTCTTTCACAAATTGAGTTAATTAGAACCTAGTAACCATATGATGATTTATATGTATGTGTATACATATATGTTTATGATAATACAATTATAAGCCAGAAACCTCAAAATGAAGAGGGTAAATTTTGGGGTACAACAGTATTTCATGTTTTTGTTTTCATTAGATATGGTGCATCGCGATGTTTTTCACAAACATATTGTGTCTTTGGATGTTTCACTTGTAGTTGTGAAGAACGTAGATATTGACAACCATTTTAGAAATTAACAAGAGTTTGAGTTCAGTGATCACATGATTCAATGGATTCATATATAGGCATCCAAATTAGGGTTTGGTGTTGTAATCGAAAAATCTGATAATGGTTCATATAGAAGAGGTGCATTTGCACATTGACATGCTAAAGAAGTGGGAAATATAGACCTCCTCTCCGGAGTTTCAAACGAGAAGACATTAGTTAAGAAAGTGAGAGTGTCAATTTAAGTTGTGTGGTTATATGTTGGTGATTAACAAATGGAGATTTAATGTGATATATGGTTTACATAGCTATGAATTGTGTGAAAAGTTAGTTGGTCATCCAATTCCATGTTGTCTCCTGCAGGAACAGAAGAAATTTTTTTTCTGACATGACATTAAATTTGGTGCAACCGAAAAACATACTTGCAACCTTGAAGCATAAAAGACCCGAGAATATCGCAAATACCAAGAAAGTGTATAATAGGTGCTATCAAAAAAAATTAGTGTTGAGGGGGATAGAACTGGAATGCAATACCTCTTAAAACTTCTAGATGATAACAATTATGTATCTAGGTGTCGAATATGCGAGGATGGAGTAACCGTTAGAGATATATCTTGGACTCATCCTGATTCTATAAAGTTGCTCAACATGTTTCCCATTATGCTCATAATTGATTCAACGTATAAGACCAACAAGTACATGCTTCCACTATTGGAAATTGTTGGTGTTACCACTACTGAGAAGACTTATTCTGTCAGATTTTCATTTCTAGAGTGCAAAAAGAGGAGAATTTTACTTGGGATTAGAAGTGTGTCGGAAAATGTTGAAGGACCAAGAAGAAATGTCGAAAGCAATTGTTACCGACTGTGACACCACTTTGATGAATTTGGTTGCAAAGGTATTGCCTACTTATGCATTACTTTGTAGGTATCACATAACAAAAAATGTGCGAAGTCAGGTTAAACATGTGGTATAGGGTCAAAGTTGATAGAGTGTAGAGATGGAAAAATGGTTAAGGAGGGCGTCATAGTGGAAAAAATCATGGATGCATGGAATATTGTAATAAATTTTTCTACGAAAGAGTTATATGTTGATGTTGTTTTACAATTCATAGAGGTGTCTAAGAAATATCCAGATCTATTAAAGTATGTTGAAAGTACCATTTTGGACCTAGTCAGGGATAAGATTATATGTGCATGGACTGGTCAGGTTAGACACCTTGGAAATACAACAACAAATCAAGTTGAGTAAGCCAATGCTACTTTGAAGAATTGGTTAGGAAATGATAAGGTCGATGTGTGTACATATTGAGATTTTATTAAACAAGTGATCCAAAACCAGCATAATAAGATACAAACATCATTTGGTCGTATTATCGCAGTGTTGGAACACAAGTTCAAATACAACACTTCATATTCTCAATTTGTCGGTAACATATCTCGAGAAGCTCTTAATTATATTTTTCACAAATCCAAAAGAGTTGATATTGTAGGATTTGGTAGCTCAAAATGTCGTTGCACACTTTTGAAAACCTATCGTCTCCCATGTGCTTGTGTTATATCTAAGAAGGTGAAACTTGATACTCTGATACGAATGGATAAAGTTTGCCCTCATAGGAAAAGGCTCAGTTTTGATGATGACGGTGCCATGAAAAATGGTAAATTGAATATCTCTATCTTGACTAAATGGGAAGTGATACAAGAGAGATTTTTAAAAGTTGATGACAACATGAAACTCCACATCAAAGAGAAATTGAGGAAGATTGTATATCTGGAAACGATAGACATGAAACCACCCTCTAAACCCGTAAAAACCAAAGGAACTCCTAAGAAGGTAATACCTACACAATATGATAATTCAACGATGCGGTCTCCTTCATATCTTGCTCTTACAAGATACTATTTCTAAAAAAAATCCACAGTGCACTACTCCACCTCCACCTCCAAATTATCATATTATCTATGTTGGGTGGGTTTCAAATATGCCGTATTTTGTTCAAGTTTATTTGAAACTGAGATGTCATATATCACTTGCATCATCAGAGTGAGTAACTCATTATACAACCAAAGTGGAGACTTGGCCAAACCAGTTAGTTGAAATAATGCAAGAGTTCACCAAATTGAGCAAGATTGAATGGAATACCACCAATAGTTGTAGATTTGGCAGCGAAGAGTCTTTCAGTTTCTTTTAGTATTTATTTATAAATTTATTATAGGTTACATTGTATTAATGTGTTATGATGTCTAATATATACATTTTGAAATTTGCCAAAACAATTCTACATTGATTACATGTTCTATTATGTACTCCCTCTATTTCAAAATGACTGCATTTAAATTTTTTACACACAAATTAAGGAATACAATGATGTTGTCATGAGACATTACACTTTTATAAAACTAACCCTATTAATGTATTGGAAGTAGTGTAGAGATTAAAAAGTAAAGGGCACAATTGGAAAAATAGTAATCATTACTACATTGAAAAGTGAAAATGACAGTCATTTTAAAACAAAATTTACTTGCTAAAACGACAGTCATTTTGAAACGGAGGGAGTACTATTATGCCAGGGAAGGTTCTGGAAATACATTTCTAAAGTAAAGTGTGGTTCTGGATATACATTTTCGGAACTTGTCTTGGTACAAGACATAATTTGTAAGTTTCATATTAGTCTACAAGTACTATAACTATATGGAACTTGTCATTTTATTTCATACAAAAACTCATTACACTATAATGAACATCATTTTACATTTAGTAAATGTTCACTTTAATAGTGTGACACCCTCAAAAGAATTTAAGATCACTAGATACACCCCTCTGAAGATCTACAATACACACTGCATAAGTTTTTATCATATGGAGACAATCGCAAAATTGTGAAGATCGGATACCGCTCGTCATCGTTGACAGAGAAGGGAAGATTGAGTTTAGTAACTATGAGTTGAAGACGACCGCTGATTTAAGGGTTATGTGTAGAACTTTTCCGTTTAGAATCAAAAGTTTTGATCGAGTTGGATATTAAGATATTGCAACATCCACCTGGATATTGAAATGTAATGTTTGATATATGTTAAAATCTCTTATGCATTGCTGATTTTATTATATCAATGATAATTTTATTTTGTCAACATACTATTTTTCGATTATGCTTTTCAGCTTCATAGGAGTCCAAAAATACATCTCCAGAGGTTTACAAATAAAGAATTTCTTAATCTACCCCATGGGGTGGAATTAAACCCTATACATTTCTGAAAATTCCCCTCTAAAACCGGAAGTATACTTCCGATGCGCACAATTTTCTGAAATATTTGAGTTAAAACCGAAAGTATACTTCTGGTTTCATACCAGATGTATACTTCCGATTTTGGGCATGACAGTTAGCAGAAAAGTTGAACAAAAGCAATAATTGGAACAGTTATACAAATTAGAAATTTAAAAAATTATACAATTTACAAATCGAACAAAAGACCAAAAATATTTTCCAAAATGCATTTCATAATAATGGTATCCAAAATACAAATTCGATACAATACAAAATCAGACAACTAAAATTGAAATACTAGTGGAGATCAACCTAAACTATTGGGTATGGCGGATGATGAGTCGACATGTCACCCTCGAGGCATCCCTCCGTCGTCTCCTATATAATAGGACATCCTAAGCCTCCGCCATGATGGCCTTCAAAACTCCATTGGCATCAGATTCGTTAGGAAACAACCATCTGTCAATGTCATCCCGCGTAAGCTCCATGATACGGCGGCATCTAGGCATCACGTCATGAGCATGATCCCTTCTCGCCTGCACCTCCTCCAGAATCTCCTGATGAATTGGCTTGGGTGGGTTCCATAGAGCATCCTCTACCATGTATGGATGGGAATGGGACACCCCGAAGAACTATATCATGTAATTGTACTCGTAACTCCAACCGTTTGGAGATGCGGTACTCCTGGCCTCATCAGGTACAAGATGATTCTCAAAATCATCAAACAACTCATCCATCTCCCTCATCTTCACTGTCGGAAGAGCACATACAACAGGATCCCGATGAATGGTCTAGGTAAGCCCAAATTGACGCATCACTACTCGGGCATATAAGGAGCAGTCTTGCGAGTCCCATAGGCTAACCAACCGGTAAATAGCAAAACCTCATCAAACGATATCGTCTCACGGTGGTCGGCGTAGGCATTAAAGTGAATGTCCTCGTGCACTATCTGGTCCATGTAAACCCATAACGATAGTGTCGCCTGGTTCCCTTTGAGCGGCTCGTATGCACAGGCACGTGGCATATCCTCAGTATAACCTTCAGCAAGTGACCATCCAGAAGTGTGGGAGAAGTGATGTAGGATTCATCCCTGAAATAACATAATTAAACCAGTTAGTTTCAAAATCAGAATAATTAAAAAAGACCGCTAAGAGAAATAATATATATCGTAATGAGTGACATGTTGTCAGTGATCTGCCTCGTATTCCACTTAACTCCCTCATCCAACTTGCTATACAAATAAACCAAGCAGGCAGCCCCCAGTTCCACCCACTGATCGCCTCAAAATCACCAAAATACTTAAGGTACATGATGTTAGTGTAAGTGGCACTGGTGTCCACAAATATTTGTGTGCCAACAAGATACAAGAGGTATGCCCTCATAGCATATCCCATGTGAAGGGTAACTTGCTCGGTATCACCATCAGTAGTTGTAACACACACAAGCTCATTTGTAAAAATCTCCTACAACCAGCTATATCTCATATGACAACCACGTGTCTTATCAACCTCCTTTAGGGCCTTATCCACAGTAACTCCCAGCCTCTCAACCAACAAAGTAATGGCCTCGTCTTTCTCCAACTTCTGGTGATCCATATAGACCTCTCTGATCGGCAGGTGAAGCAAACACGCAACGTCATCAACTGTGATCGTCATCTCGCCATGTGGTAGATGAAATGAAGACGACTCATGGTGCCACCTCTCTACAAAAGCGTTGATCATCCCCCAGTTGATCATGCTATATACATAGAGTGTCAAATCTCTCAACCCTAAAATGAGAGTTTCAGAGTTTGAGTGTGTTTTTGAAAAACTTTGTTGTTATGGAGAGAGGAAGAGTTTTTGACGCCCTTAAGTGCGTCAAGGAACCGGAAGTATACTTACGGTTTGGAACCAGAGATATACTTTCGGTTTACATCCAACCATTTTCAATGTGATTTGTATGATATAAGGTGCAAACCAAGAATATACTTTTAGTTTCTATACATTTTAAAAAATTCACGTGATGCACAAGAAATATATGAAGTAAAATAAAAAAATCACTACAACTATACATCTCCAAAATAAGAGTCTCATCATTAAATAGTTGGTATGCCCAAAAATATATCTCTAAAACCTGAAAATATTATTATTATATTTTCGTATAGTACACTAGAGAAGTCTAAGGTGCATTAACAAATTCTCAACCCGTTAATTGAGGGAGAGATGGGTTCATTTACTTTATGTATGTTCTCTAGTTTGCCTTTGAGAACGTTCTTTCTCTTATTATGTAGTAAAGTTAATTATATAATATAATTGTGAAGTATATTGTATGATTTAATGGGACCATTTTAAAAAATTTGATGAATTGTATGAATGTTTATAAAACTAATTCAAGTTGTTTTAATAATTGAAAAGTGTATAATAATAAATAATAAAAAATAAGCCAAATAAATAAATATAATGGTTGTGCAATGCTGTTAGATTGCTAAAATATAAGTTTCTTATTTGCATTAATTAAAATATTTAGATAAAGAATGCTATAATATTCACGCAATTTAACAAGGTGTCACAAATAATATCTCTAAAATGAAACAAATAATATCAGTTGCTTCAGCCATAATTTACGTAGATTGCTTCTAAACCACTGTAAGAAAAATTAAAGATTACTGCTATATTAAATGTGATAATTCGTAAAATTGTAGCAGCTCTAAATCCATGCACCTGTAAATGGAAGTGGTTTGTCTGCCGATTGCCAAAGAAATATCTTACTTGATGTGTCTTTCTCTATCCAACTGGAGATGTTCAATTATGGGAGAATCCTCTAACCAAAAAATCCCAGGTAAAAAAACAACACTCAAACATTTCTGGGATTCAAAGTTCTAGAATTTGTAGGTTCAAAGTCCATTACAATATACAGCAGATACCTACCTGGACTGGACCATTGCATTTACAAAAGTTGCACCAACACGAGAAATATCAGGTGCATATATAATATATAACCAAAAAAAATCACAATACTGGTCGTGACAAAATCAACACTAATCTACATAGACTATGGTCCAGCAGGATAAGTGAAAACAAGTGGGGAATCAATTTTTCGCTCTTCTTAAGACCCTGTCAAAAATTGGATTCTCTACTAACTCTCTGGCAGACGGCCTCTTAACTGGATCACGATCAATCATGGCCTGAATAAATATCAAATCAAAACATCAGATATATCATATAATCAAAGCATATTAGCCCAACAAAAAAGAGCATAATGCATTATGCAGCCCCACATTAGCTAAACGTGAAAACAGTGAGAGAGTGGGGAAAAACATAGAGAAGAGACAGCATTTTGATAATTCATAAAATGAGACGCACACCCGATGCAATTTCAGGGAAGTAAACAATGTGTGGTACCTTGAGCAAGTTTTGAAATTGCATTGTATTGCTAGGAAGGAGTGACAACTTGCCCTCTTTTAGATTTGAAAAATGACATCGTGATTCTGGCAAAGGTGATTTTCTAACAAGCTCATAAATAGAAGCTCCCAGCGAGAAAATATCAACCTTGTCAAGGTGATCATATTTCTCATTAAGGACTTCCTGGGGCATATAACGGGCATCTCCTTCCTCGATTGGAAGGCTATTATCAATAAGAGTCGCACATCCAAAATCACCAAGCTTATAAACACCATTTTTAACATAAATATTATCAGGCTTAACATCAAGATGAACTATTCCCTTTTCGTGTATAAATCGCAGTGCATTGGCAATCTGTCCAAATTTTCACATCAATCAATCAAAACAAACAATGTACGAACAAAGAATACAAGCTCAACAGATTATGTAAAAATATATGCATCTGAGTCTCACAGGGAAATTCACCTGATATAAAACTTCTAAGAGTTGTCCTTCTGATAATAACTCAGAGCCTTTGTATTTGGATAAGCTATGATCACATATCTCCATCTGAATGTACAGCTGTTCACTTTCAAACCATGAAGAATAATACCCCACAATGTTCTCATGAGAACCTATAGAGACAAGAACATAAATGAAATAAAGAAAAAAACATTTAACTACGAGTAAACAAAAGAGGGGGACATAAAATACAAACCCAAGGCTGCCAAAGATTGAACTTCCATCAAAGCTTTTTTCCTTCAATGTCAGAAAATCATTGTTAGTAACTAAACTCTAGAAGAGAAGAAACATCCATAGTATGAACATGACATGATACCTTTCCGTTTCCAGGTGTAACTGTCTAGTGCTGCGTTTCACAGCATACAAGCAGCCATCTATTCGCTTTAATACTTTAAAAACACAACTAAAGTTCCCTATGCCAATTTGCTGATGAGAGATGTAGAAGTTATACCCTGAAGTTGAGTGAAAGGAAGGCAATACCAATTCAAAACATTGATTAGAATGAAAATCATGGTACCTCAAGCTCTTCAAAATCAGTGCGATAGCGTGAGAGACCCTCATCGGATGTAAATTTAGGGAAGAACCCTACAATTATACCAATATGCAATTAAAATTTTGAAATACGAATGAATAAAATTTCGACGGACGTCTTGCTAGTTACGATAACTTTTCCAGTAACTAATGAAAGAATTAGTAAAAAATTGACAAGATAGATACCTGCACATTTGGATCTTTGGTTTGCAAAGGGATCCTTTTGTGAAACATCTTTTAAATAGGGGTTCCTATAGCAAGGAGGAGGCATAGCCCTGCAACGCAATGCAGCTGCAGATTGTGACACATAATTCTGGGGATTTGGCTTAACAGTAACTTTTAATTTATCAAGAGAAAATTCCTCTTCAAGAGATACTTCCTCTGCAACAGAGTCCTTATCATGTTCCACATCTTGTTCATGGTCATTAAAAGGGGGAGAGCTAAGAGACCTTCCGTAGACATCATCTATGACAATGACAAATATTCATATGGATTAGAAAAAATGGGTAAATAAATATAGGCAATGAGAAAGATAGGGAAAAAAACCAAAAATAATTATACAAAAACTAAAAACATACCTAGCCTACATCTCTTGTTTCTCGCAGTCGTTAATTTCTCCGGCGATCTAGGGCAAGGACTATTATCCTATACAACAAATCACAACAAAAAAGAAAACCATTTTAATTTAACAACACTGAACAAAATCAGTATCAATTCGTGAATTCACTAACACACAAACCTTGTTGAATGTCAAGCAATTAAAAATCCGTTGATTCTCCGGCGTTAAATAATCTGGTGAACTGAAACATCCACAAAACAAACACATGCATCAAAAACTTCAAATCAAAACACCGGGGTAAAGAGTTAGTTACCAGAATAAATCTTGACTGAGAATACAGTCTCTGGAATCAGTTTCGGCAGCTTCGTTTGTATCCCTTACGGCGTTGGGAGGACAAGATGTTGTTGGTAAGGGTTTGTACTGATTGAGAGAGAATTTGCTGAAATGAAGCTGTAGAGTGTTTCTGCCATTTGATAGCTTTTTTCTTCCCCTAACTTTGGTAGGTTTTGGGGTTTTTCCCTTCATTTTTGAATCTGCGATTCGATGAAGAGGGAAATGAAGATGGTGGAGATGAATCGGAATAGAGTGCTTAATCTTCTGCTTCAGTGAATAAATATATATTATATAAATATAAATAAATAGATAGAGTACATATATAGAAATAAAATATAAATAAATTGTTTTGTGCAAATGTATTTGAAAAATGCGCGGTTAAATTTCAATTTCGGGTTGGGATTGGATGTTGGGGAGTATGTTTAATCGTGGCCGTTTATTTGTTTTTTGATGGGTAGAGGTGTTTTCGTTTTCTAATTTTATGTAACGCGTGCTGTGTAAGCTTATGAGTTTTTTTTCATTTGCAAATTGATTATTTAATTTTATGAAAAGTGAAGTGCGGTATGATGTGTCAAGCATGGTGGGCAGTGCGCACGTGGCCTTTTTTTAATACGACGTGGCCATTTTTTACAGAATTGAAAACGTCATTTATTTTCTACTATCTAACTATATTTATCTTTTCTGATAAAAAAATTACCCTATTAAGAGGGTTTATCAATAATTAAAAAATTATTTGTTAATGGTGGTGAACTCACCATGAAACTTCATGTTGAATGAAGGTAAAACTGCAGCAAGAAGAAAGAGATAATAGAATGTTGCAGCAAGAAAAAGAGTTAACAGAAAGTTGTTAAACAAAACTAAATCTTTTTTTATTGATTAGATAAGGCATTAACAAGAGTGTGTATATATATATATATATATATATATATATATATATATATATATATATACACACACACTAGCCTATACTATGTACAAAGCTGATGTGGCAAGTGTATTGAATACATGTACAAATACAAAGTATAAATAAACTATACTATCTAGACTAACAGCCCCCCTCAAGTTGGACTGTGGTAGAACAAAGTCCCAACTTGGCTAAAGTCTTCTTTAGAGCAGGAGAATGAAGTGGCTTTGTTAGCATATCAGCCAACTGGTCATGAGTTGATATTGGAAGCAAATGAATAAGTTTGGATTGTATTTTCTCTCTAACCACATGGCAATCCAATTCAATATGTTTGCTTCTTTCATGGAATGTTGGATTGTGAGCCAAATACACTGTTGACTTGCTATCACAATAGATGGAGGCAGGCTGATGAAAATCAACAAGAAGATCATGGAACAACATCAGAACCATCAGATTTCACAAGTAATAGAGGCCAATGCCCTATATTCAGCTTCAGTGGAAGATCTGGAAGTAGTATGTTGTTTCTTTGACTTCCAACACAATAAGGATGATCCTAACATTACACAATATCCTGTAATAGACTTTCTAGTATCAGGGCATCTAGCCCAATCAATCAAGAATCCAAGTAGCTTTAAGTCACTAGAAACAAACAAAATACCGAGGGTCGGAACCGATTTTAAGTACCTCAAAATTCTGATGGCAGCCTGAAAATGAGGACCTTTAGGATGAGACATGTACTGACTGAGATGTTGAACAGAGTATGAGATGTCTGGCCTTGAATTAGTGAGGTAAATGAGTCTTCCAATCAACCTTCTATAAGTTGAAGGATCTTCTATGTCATCTCCTTCATTGACAGATAGTTTGACATTAGGATCAAAGGGAACCAAAGAAGGTTTTGTTGCAAGAACTTCAGCATCTTGCAATAACTCAAGAGTATACTTCCTCTGATTCAAAAATATGCCTTCTTTAGATCTGGCAATCTCAAATCCCAAAAAATATCTAAGCTGGCCTAGGTCTTTAATTTTGAACTTGTCATGTAGCAAACTCTTAACAAGTTTGATCTCAGCTAAAGAGTTCCCCGCTAAAACAACATCATCAACATAGACAAGTAGGCGAAACGGGTGCATCATTTTGACATATAGAGAATAATCACCGTGATCGAGTATATCCAAGAGATGAGACGAGATAATTTGGAATACCATTGTCTACTGGCTTGTTTTAAGCCATACAATGATTTTTGTAACTTGCAAACTTTGGATAAATCATAACCAGATAAGCCAGGGGAAAGATTCATATAAACTTCTTCATGCAAATCTCTATGAAGAAAAGCATTATTAACATCTAACTGTTCAAGAAACCACCCTGTGACAGCTGCAAGAGAAAGAAGAACTCTAATAGTGGTAAGCTTGGCTATAGGTGAGAATGTATCAAAATAGTCTATACCTTCCATTTGAGTGTAGCCTTTGGCTACTAACCTGGCCTTGTATCTTTCAATGGATCCATTTGCTTTATGTTTAACTTTATACACCCAGCGACAGCCAATAGGCACCTTACTAGAAGGAAGATCCACCATCACCCATGTATGGTTCTCTGCAAGAGCTTTAAGCTCCACATCCATGGCCTTAACCCAACAGTCATGTTTAATGGCTTGTTTATATGTGGTGGGTTTAGAAATGGATGAAATAACACAACAGAAATATTTATATGAGGGAGAGCATTGCTCATATGATATGACTGAAGAAAGAGGATAATGAATGATAGACTTAGTAGAATTGGAAAATGAAGTAGAGGGATTATCAGTAGTGTGGTAACAATGGTAATCCTCTAAATACCTTGGAGAATGTGAAACACGATTAGATTGCCTAAGATTAGGGTCGATATGTTGGTAGGATTTTCTAATTGTTATGTATATTAAAAGGAAAGGGGGCTAGGATTAAGAACTGGTGTAGAATCAATAGATTCATTGGATAAAGGAGTAGATTGACTATCTACAGATAAAGGTTGGTCATAAGGACTACTCTGCTGTGAAGTATAGTTGTCAAGTTTAGGAGAATTAGACTGTGGTTTAGTAGAAATAGGAGGTTGGGACAAGTCAACATCAAAGATAATCAGGTGGCACAACTGAGTAGATGACTATGTGAAGACCGAGTATGATTTGGATGTGTGACAGTTAAAAGGAAACATATTTTCATAAAATGTCACATGCCTAGACACAAAAAGATTATGAGTTTAGAATCATACTGAATGTAACCTTTGGTTCCATCCTTGAATCCTAAGGAAACTTTCCTTGCCTTTCGATCAAACTTAGCTTTATGAATTTGATTGAAACAAAGATAGCTTAAACAAACAAACACTTTTAGGTGAATTAGAGAAGGAGGCTGACCATGCAAGATTTCATATGGACATTTGAGTTTTAAAAGAGGAGTGGGTAATCTGTTTGTAATGTGAATGGCATGTTGGACACAAAAACTCCACATATTAATGGAAATTTTGGAATGAAAGTAAAGTGATATAGCTACATTTAAGATATGTTGGTGTTTTCTTTCCACCACTCCATTTTGTTGGGGTGTGTAAGGACATGACTTTTGGTGGATAATACCTTTAGATAAGAAAACTTCAGATAAGGCATTGAACTCAGTGCCATTATCTGATCTGAATTGCTTTAAAGTTGTATGGAACTGATTTTTAATGAAAGCTAGAAATTGAATAATACTGTTTTTTGTTTGGTCTTTGGTTTTGATAAAAATTACCCAAGTATATCGACTATAGTCATCAACAAGAGTAATGAAATATCTATGTCCTAGCATTGAAATGGTAGAGAATGGTCCCCATAAGTCAACATGTAACAATTCAAAAGGGGCCTTAGATAAAGTAGTTCTATGAGGAAAAGATAATCTCTTTTGTTTACTAAAATGGCAAGGATCACAAGGAAATTGAGTATTACATTTTGAAGGAATAAAGGGAAATATTTTTGATACATTTTGCAAGCCTATAGCAGAAATGTGTCCTAGTCTTAAATGCCAAAGATATGAATTATCTATTATGGAAGAATTACAAGCATGGTCATGTTGAGAAGAATCAAGTACATAGAGACCTCTTTGAAGTTTAGTTGTACCAATCATTTCCTTGGAATGATTCTTCAGAATGTGACATGAATTATCAGTGAAGTTAACAACACAATCACTGTTCTGAACGAGTTTGGCAATAAAGAGTAAATTGACATGAAAACTAGGGATATGTAAAACATTGTGAAGGATCAAGGTAGAGGACAACACCGCCAATAGATGCAAAGGATGAGAACTATTTGGTAAACTAACATGAATAGAACTATAGTTTTATATGAGCTAAAACAAGACAAATCAAAAGCTATATGATCGGGCACATGTGTCAAGAATCCATAGATGGGAATTCTTACCGTGGATCATGACTTGAGTGAGAATCGTGACAAATGGAGATGTTGAGATAGAATCATGTATGGTTGGTCTTCGATGAATTAAGTCCAAGATGCTTTGATATTGCTTCGAGTGAAGCCATGATGGGATGTGTGAATCCTCGCTTGAGATGCTTCGACCGATTCAAAGCAATGTATCGAGAGTTGGAATTAGAATTTGTGGATTTGCCTTTACCTCTAAATCCAGTGGATATCCATGTGGTGAAGCATGTCTCTCACCGTATGATTTGTTCTTCCATAATGAGTGCAAATTGATTAGGACCTTTTGCTCCTCCATATCCATTACCTTTGCCCTTGTATGAACTGCTACCAAACTTCGATGATTGTTGCTTAATGGTGTTCAAGTGTAAAGTTGTTGACTTCAAGAAGGCTATTTGAAACCACCGATTGAGAGCTATTAAACTCTTTCTTGTTGAATAACTAGAGAGAAGGTTTTATTAATATCTGGTAATGGATTCATGAGCATAATCTGAGTTTTGGATTGAGTAAACTTATGACATAGTCTTGTTCTCTGTATTTCCTAATGGAAGCAAGAGCTCCACAGGAACAAGGAATTGCACAAGAACATACAGTAATCGGACGATACGATTCAAGCTCATCCCACATGACTTTCATCTGTGCGAAGTAATTCGAAACATCAAGACTACCTTGCCTGAATTTGTATAGCTCTTCTTGAATATTGGAGATGCGGAAAATGTCTCCCTGTGAGAAACGGATCTGCAGATTTCGCCAAACACCAACAACAGTATCGATCCATAAAATTGATTTTGCAATAGACTCCGAAATTGAACGATGAAGCCAAGCCAAAACCATAGTATTGCAACGGATCCATGGAGCGTAAAGAACATCTGAAATCGGAGGTTTTGGAAGCGAGCCATCAATGAATCGTTCCTTGTTCTTTGAAATCAATGCAATTTGCATTTACCTAGCCCAAATGTGATAGTTTTTGTAGTCAAGAAGGGGCGAAACAAGAACTAAGGAAGGATTTTCATTCGGATGCAAATAATAGGGATTCGAAGAATTGGTGGAGAAATTTGTGAAGCTCTGGGAAGCCATCAATGGAGTATACGAAACAGAAAACGAAAGAATTGATTACGAAGAAGAAGATAACAATTGGTGAAATCAGAAAAGGAAAACACCAAGAAAGGAAAACGAAGAGGCAATCAAGAACGATGACTACCAGAGCTGTTGAGGCTCTGATACCATGTTAATGGAGGTGAACTCTGTGACACCCCGAAAATAATTCGGTAATTAAATAATTATGATTTTTAATTATTAAATTAATTGAGAGCATAGTTTATTTAATATATTGAATTATTGAGATTAATGATGGAATTAATTGGAGAAGGAAATAATATTTATTTTATTTATGATTAAAAAGGAATAAAGAGGAATAAAATAAGGAAAAGAGGAAAAATAGATTCATTTGGAGAAAACAAGACTACGTAGAAGTGAGAAGAGGAGAAAGAAGAAGGAAAACCTGAAGGCTGGAATCTCAAGAACCCACAAGGTAAGGGTGATTTCGTCGATTATGGCTTATTATGGGTTTGATGTTGATAATATAGGTTATAGCATGTTTGAGAATTGTATTTGTGGAATTTATAGGTTCATGAACGTGTCCCTATAAGTGTCGGCCAGTCATTGATAGGTATGAATTGATTAGGGTGTCAAATATCAATTATGACTGATAGGAAGATGATAAATGATGTGAGAAATGATGCGAAATGATGTATTTTGGTGTTTCCTATGATGGGATTCGTATGGGTATGTGTGGATTGAGTTGTAATGGAAGAAATGTCACAAACGAAATTTTGGTTCGAACGTCGGAAACCGGTTCCTAGTGGAGAACCCTGTTTTTCAAACCGATAAAATGGTATTTTGAACCTGCAGGAACGGTTCTCGCGCGGGAGGAACCGGTTCCACGTTACTTTGCCGTAAAACTGAAATATTTTCGGGAACTTGCTCACCGAGGAACCGGGTTCATACATTTTTCCGTGGGCGCGATTTTTAGCCTGGAACCTTACTTCCCTGGAGGAACCGGTTCCACTGCTCATTTTTGAAAATTTCCAAAACTTCAAAATTCATAACTTTCAAACCATAGTCCTTTTTGAGCGCCTGCTTTGGACGTTATTTTCTAAATTTTATGCTCTACCTTATGAAATGAAAATATTTTAGAAAACTTGAAATTATTTTGGAAAGGGTTGGATTTCAAATAAATGATTTTTTAACATATAGGATGTATGTAGTAGAGGAACCTCGTACGAGGACACTAGTAATGTGTAGGTGTAATGGCATGTTTATGCTAAGGTTAGACGATGCATGATTGGTTGATGTATCATGTTGATTGGTTTGCATGTTTATGCCGATGTTGATTGTGTATGATGGTCGAGATATCATGTTGGATGGTTGTTTCGCTTATGTCAATTGATGTATTACATGATCGATTAATGTTGCATGCTATTGCGCATATGCATTGTTTTGCGAAGTTAATCCCATTGTGCGGAATTTGACTTGGATTGCCAACAATGTATACCCGAGTGAGGATGGGTGGTTAGCCGGATTCGTGTCCGAGTAGTTATGGACGAATCGATGGTACCGTATCCCATTGATAATGGATCGCTGTGGGTGACTTGGTCACGAAGTCGGCACCGCATGCATCGAGTCCAGATTTGTGTTGTATGGAATTGTAACATGTTAGGATGTTTTCCGGTTGTTGCAATTCTTTTATTGTTTATTGATTATGCATGATGAATTTACATTTATGGACGCGCTGAACGGAAGTGGTGGAATAATATGCTTGTATTATATTATTGATTAGACTTATAATGTGCTTTAATTATGAGAAGTCTCACCCTTACTTTACCATTTCGTATCGAGGAAATGGGAGTCATGGCGAGGATGGCTCTAGAGCTTATCTTTTAGTCCGTGTGTCGTTGTCACGCTCGATTAGATTGAACATCGGGAACGCTTAGTTAAGAGAACCAAGATCGCTTAATAGTTTGATTTGAATTCGAGAACTATGATGTTTTATTTAAATTGACCGATTTTGATATTTCCACTGTAAGACATGGTCTACGATGATTCAATTGTATGATGATGATCCCCGCAGTACATCGCTTGATGAAGTTGTTTTAATTATTAATTGTGACATCCCGTTATACCGTGTTAACTCGATTAAAGATGATTTAGATATTAATTTAATTAATATATTCGGGTATCTAGACGGGTTACAATAAGTGGTATTGTGAGCATAGTGGCCTGTCCCGTGTCGTTATCCCTTTAGTACGCGACTCAGTGCGTGACACCGCCGATATCAGGCGCGATGTGAATTGTTTTGTTATGTTACGTAACAATGGCCGAAGAGGTAACGGAAGGAATGATGATGCCATTGCCGAGGCTTTGGGAATGCTGGCTTGAGTGCCGAGGAACCAACGAGTCAGTGATCGCGCCGATGCATAATCGGGGAATTTTCGAGGAATAATCCTCCACCGCTCAAGGGCACGATGATCCCGAAGGTGCTCAAGTGGTCAAGGAGATCGAGAGGATCTTCGTGAGTGATCGATCGCGCAGAGGGGCAAGGTGAGATATGGAACCTCACATGTTGGTCGAGGCCGATGACCGTGGGTTGCTACCCGAGCCGAACTAGAAGAAGATGGTGTTGCATCAATCGGGTCGTTCTGGAGAGCTTTTCCGAGGAGGTATTTTCCTAAGATGTCGAGGTAAGAAGGAGATCGAGTTTTGGAACCTGCAGTGGTAACAAGATCACAAGGAGTATGCTTCAAAGTTTTCTCGAAAGCAAAGTATTATGCTCATTACCCTAACGATGCGTATGGAGAGTTTTCCAAATGTATCAAGTTCGAAATGGTCTTCGTGACGAGATTAAGGTATCTTGGCACGCCGATCCGGTTTTCCGATCCGTTGATTGTAGTAGGATTCTCGAGGAGGATCTTGCTAACACTAAGTCGAATGCCCGAGGGTATGTTGATAGGAAAGGTAAGCAACAGATGGATCGTGGTAAGCCTTATGATAGGAATAATCGAGATCCGGAGGTTGAAGAAGTCCGTGGAGGAGATTCTAGTTCTTCCGCTATAAGCAGGCTGGTGAGACAGACATCGATGGTGGACCTGTGAAGAGCAATGATAAGAAGTGTTTGGCAGTGGAAAGTTCGCCATGGGCCGACCGCAGAGTGAAAGGGTGACTTCATACAATCGGGTGTGAAGAGGGTCATACTGGCCCTCGCACAAAACCCAAGAAAGAGCAAGTCTGGTAAAGTGTTTGCATTGTCCGGATCAAACTAAACCATGATCGATCGATTAAAGGTACATGTTTTATTAATGGCATACCTTTGATCGCGATTATTGATACCGAGCTACGATTCTTTTATTCGTTAGATTGTGCTAAGAGATTGAATTTGGAAATTTGTAATATGGATGGAAGTATGGTTATTGATACTCGCTTCTAAGTTCAAAGGACTCTCAGATGTTTGTGAAATTGTCCCGTTGTGATTTTTGATAGGGTTTCGTATGGATTTAGTGTGCCACCGCTAGAACAACTTGATATCCTCGAATGAATCGGTTGGAATTCAACCAGTTCATATCAATCTGCTTGAGAAAACGGTCATTTTCCTCAAGAGGTTAAGATCGAAAGTGAGATTATGTCAAGAAAGCGTATGAATTTAGCCGTGAAAGATGGTGCAAGGTGTTTATGTTGTATTCCGCGATCGCGAAGGGAAAGGCAAAGAGTGATGGATTTGGTGAATGAATTTCCGCAGGTGTTCCCAAGACGTTAGTGAATCGCCACCGAGAGAGAGGTAGTTTACTATAGATCCGATTCTCGAACTAGTCCTGTCGATGGCGCCTTATCGCACGCTTCAAGATCCGAATTAGTGAATCAAGCAGCAGCTAGAGGAATTGCTCGAGAAGAAGTTTATCCGTCCGGCGTGTCGCCGGGTGCCCGGCATTGGTTAAGAAGAAGGTTCAATGAGGTTATGTTGACTACCGGCGCTGAATAAAGTTACAATCAAGAACTCAGATCTCGCCGAGGATCGATGATTTGATGGATCGCCTCGCTGGAGCATGTGTGTTTAGTAAGATCGATTCGAGATCCGGATATCATCGATTCGGTGAAGTCGCGAGGATATTCGTAAAAACCGATTTAACGAGGTATGGACATTATGAATATTCCGTTATGCCGTCAGTTACTAATGCACCGTGTTTTCATGGAGTATATGAAGGATATTTCACCCATATCTTGACAAGTTTGTAGTGTTCATTGATGATATTCGATTTATTCAAAAGCGATGAGGAGATGCGAATATCTGAGTCAGGTTGAAATTGTTGAAAGAAAAGAAACTTTATGCTAAGTTGTCCAAGTGTGAATTCGTTGTAGGAGGTGAGTTTTCTTGGTCATGTAATTTCCAAGAATGGAATTGCGGATCCCACGAAGGTGTTTTGTCTCAATGGGAAGTTCAAGAATGCTTCGAGATCCGTAGTTTTCGGGTCTCAGGTTATTATCAAGTTTATGAATGATTTTCCAAACCGGGCGTTAACATTGACTAAGTCGACCAGAAGGTCGATATTTGTTCGGGATGTTGAATGAGAAAGGATTTCAAGAGTCAGCAGAGGTCGACAAGCGCCCGATCTTGACGCATGCATCCGACTAAGTCTTTATAGATGACACATTTGATGAGGTGTTCAAAGACTGCAAGAGTCCGAGGTATCTTTTGATCGAAAGAGTTGAACATGAGGCGAGAAGATGGTTAGGATTCTTAAAGGATTATGATTTGTTTGAATTACCATCCCGTAAGGCAAACGTCATGATGCTTTGGCAGAAAGTCCTGCCATGTCGATGTTGATGGTCGTGAGTTAGATTTGGCTGAGCGCCTGCAGATCTAAGTTTGGTTTGTGAAACTATCCAATAGTGTGGAAATCGGGAATGTTGGAGCCGACTAGTAGATTCGAAGAGATTAGAAATGGCAAAAATCGATGTTGGTTTAGTTGATAAGTCGATATTGATCAACCAAGGTCGGGCGAGGCGAGTCTCAATCGACGAATGGTGTTATGATTTGGTGATCGGTGTGTGTCTGATGTTGCCGAGATTAGGAAGAGCATTTTGAAGAAGGACACCAGAAGGGTCGAGTATTCATCCCGTGCTACTAAGATGTATCATGATTTCAAAAAGTTGTTTCTGTGCCCGAACGAAGAATGAAATTGCCGAGTTTGTAATGCCGCTTGATATGTCAAGTCAAAAATCGAGCATCGTAAACCATCGATCGATGGAACCGTTGTTTGTTCCGTAATGGAAGGGATGGAATCTCAATGGATTTTGTGTCCGGTGCCGAGGACGCTAAGAATTGTGATTCTATGGTGATCAGGATAGTGACAAAATCGCCATTTTATTCCGATAAGAATGGATTATCCGATGGAGAGAGCGCAGTCAGTGTCGAAAAGGTCGTGGAGTTTGCATGGTATTCCGCCTAGCATTGTGCCGGATCGAGATCCGGGTTTACATCTAAGTTCGGATGATTGCAAGAAGCTTTAGGTACCAAGTCGCTTTGAGCTCCGCTTATCATCCGCAGCATGTATGGTCAAACGGAAAGAACGATTCGGCCGCTAAGATTTTATTGAGAGCCTGTGTAGAAGCGGTGGAACTTGGGATAGTTATCCGCCATTGATCGAGCTTTACCTCACAACAATAGCTTTCACCGAGTATGGTATGGCCCGCTTGAGGCATTGATGGTGAGGTGCCTGACACCAGGTTGGTATGAAACCCGAGAGAATGCCGTGATGGACCTAAATTGTTCAAAGAAACTTCTGAAAAGATTAAGATGATTCAGAGAAGATGAAGACTTCTAGTCGCCAAGAGTTATCATGATAAGAGGAGGAAAGACCTCGAGTCTGGAAGAAGGAGAGCACGTTTACGCGGTTACCCGATGACCGAATTGGTCGAGCCTTGAAGTCAAGAAAGGACTCCACGATTTATGGTCCTTTTCGATTACTAAGAGAATGGGAAGGTTCCATATCGATTGCCTTTGCCGCCGCCACTGCGAACTGCATGATGTTTTCATGTGTCTCACCGAGGAAGTACATATCGATCCGTCTACAGATTCGTGCAGATGCATATGTACCGGAGAATTTGATCGGAAGCAAGATCATGAATCGAGGATCGAAGTTGAAACAATCGGGGCAAAGAGATTGCATTGGTAAGAGTGGCTTTGGGAGGACCGATGGAAATGTTATTGGGAGCGGAGAGTCGATGAAGGACTCGTGATCCCGAACTATTCGTTCGAGGTATGTTTTCGAGGACCAAACTCTTTAAGTCGGGAGAGTCAGGACACCCCCGAAATAATTCTAATTAAATAATTATGATTTTAATTATTAAATTAATCGAGAGCATAGTTTATTTAATATATTGAATTATTGAGATTAATGATGGAATTAATGGAGAAGGAAATAATATTTATTTTATTTATGATAAAAAGGAATAAAGAGGAATAAAATAAGGAAAAGAGGAAAAATAGATTCATTTGGAGAAAACAAGACTAATGAGAAGTGAGAAGAGGAGAAAGAAGAAAGGAAAACCTAGAAGCGCTAATCTCAAGAACCCACAATGGTGTGGGTGATTTCGATCGATTATGGCTTATTATGGGTTTCATGTTGATAATATAGGTTATAGCATGTTAGAGAATTGTATTTGTGAATTATAGGTTCATGAACGTGTCCCTATAGGTGTCGGCTTAGTCATTGATAGGTATGAATTGATTAGGTGTCAAATATCAATTAGGATCGAGGAAGATGATAAATGATGGAGAATGACGAATGATTTTGGTGCCTTTATGACGGGATTCTGTATGTGTGGATTGAGTTGTAATGGAAGAAATGTCATCAAAATCGAAATTTTGGTCTGAACGTCTGGAAACCGGTTCCCTAGTGGAGAACCCGTTCCAAATTTTCAAATCGAGCAAAATGGTATTTTGAACCTAGGAACCGGCTCTCAGCGAGGAACCGGGTTCCACGTTATTTTTGCTTTAAAACTGAAAATATTTTCAAACAGGTTCCCTACCCGAGGAACCGGTTCCCATACATTTTTCCTGCGCCGATTTTTTAGGGCCTGAACCTACTTCTGTGGAGGAACCAGTTCCACTGCTCATTTTGAAAATCCAAAACTTCAAAAATTCATAACTTTCAAACCGTTAGTCCTTTTGAGCGCCGCTTTGGACGTTATTTTCTAAATTTTATGCTCTACCTTATGAAATGAAAATATTTTAGAAAACTTGAAATTATTTTGAAAGGGTGGATTCAAATAAATGATTTTTTAATGCACAGCGACAAGGATGTGTAGTAGAGGAACCTTGGTGACGAGGACACTAGTAATGTAGGTGTAATGGCATGTTTATGCTAAGGAGACGATGCATGATTGGTCGATGTATCATGTTGATTGGTTTGCATGTTTATGCCGATGTTGATGTGTGCATGATTGGGTGAGATATCATGTTGGATGGTTGTTTCAGCTTATGTCAATTGATGTATTACATGATCGATTAATGCGCTATTGATGTGCGTATGCATTGTTTTGGTGAAGTTCTCATTCCGTTGAATTTGACTTGGATTGCTAACAACCGATACCCGGTGAGTGACGTGGTTAGCCGGATTCGGTCCAGTAGTTGCGGACAATCGATGGTACTGTATCCGCTGATAATGGATCGCGTCAGGACGGTCACTGCCGTAACGCATGCATCGAGTCCGTGATTTAAATGGAATTGTAAATGTTAGGATGCCTTTAAGGTTGCCTTTATGTTTATTGATTACATGATGAATTACATATTATGGATGCTTGATGTTAATGGTGTTAAGTGGTGGAATAATATGTATTATATTATTGATTGAAAGACTTATAATGTGCTTTAATTATGAGAAGTCTCAACCCTTTACTTTACCATTTCCATCGAGTTAGCAAATGGGAGTCGGTGAGGATGGCTCTCAGAGCTTATCTTTAGTCCTGCAGTCGCTGTCATGCTCGATTAGATTGTAACACCCGGGGAACGCTTAGTTAAGAGAATCAAGATCGCTTAATAGTCGGATTCGAATTCCTCGAGAACTATGATGTTTTATTTAAATGACCGATTTTGATATTTCCACTGTAAAGACATGGTCTATGATTTTGAATTGATGATGATGATCCTCAAGCAGCATGGCCACCGCTTGATGGAGTTGTTTTAATTATTAATCGTGACATCCCGTGATTATACCGTGTTAACTCCGATTAAAGATGATTTAGATATTAATTTAATTAATATATTCGGTATCTAGATGGGTGTTACTAATAAGGGTATTAGAGCATAGTCGGTCTTGTCCCGTGTCGTTATCCCTTTAGTACGCGACATTAGTGTGAAGTGACACCGCCAATACTTGTACGATGAATTGTTTTGTTATGTTACGCAACAATGGCCCAAGAGGTAACGGTAGCGAATGATGATACCATTGCCGAGGCTTGGGAATGTATCTGAGTGCTGAGGAACCAAATGAGTCGTGATTGGTGCCGATGCATAATCGGGGAATTTTCAGAGGAATAACTCCACCGCTCAAGGGCACGATGATCCCGGTGCTCAAGGTCAAGGAGATCGAGAGGATCTTCGTGAGTGATTGATCTGCAGAGGGGTCAAGGTGAGATATGGAACTCATGTCACGAGGAAGCCGATGACTGTGGTTGCTACCCAGCCGAACAGAAGAAGATGGTGTTGCATTGAATGGGTGGTTCGGAGAGCTTTTCCGAGGAGGTATTTTCCTCAAGATGTCGAGGTAAGAAGGAGATCGAGTTTGGAACTGCCAGGTAACAAGATCACAGCAGTATGCCAAAGTTTTCGAGCTAGCAAAGTATTATGCTCATTACCCTAACGATGCATGGAGAGTTTTCCAAATGTATCAAGTTTGAGAATGGTCTCGTGACGAGATTAAGCAGGTATCTTATCGTCAGATCCGAAGGTTTTCGATCCGTGATTGTAGTAGGACTTTCGAGGATCTTGCTAACACTAAGTCGAATGCTCGAGGGTATGTTGATAGGAAAGGTAAGCAACAGATGGATCGTGGTAAGCCTTATGATAGAATAATCGAGATCCGGAGGTTGAAGAAGTCCGTGGAGGAGATTCTAGTTCCCGCCAGGTGCTATAAGTGTGGTGAGACAGACATCGTACGGTGGACCGTAAGAGCAATGATAAGTGTTTCAGTGTGGAAAGTTCGGCCATGTGGCCATGACCGCAGAGTGAAAGGGGTGACTTGCTACAACCGTGGTGAAGAGGGTCATATTCCCCGCACAAAACCCAAGAAAGAGCAAGCGGTGGTAAAGTGTTTGCATTGTTCGGATCGAAACTAAACCGATGATCGACTGATTAAAGGTACATGTTTTATTAATGGCATACCTTGATTGCGATTATTGATAATCGAGCTACGATTCTTTATCGTTAGATTGTGCTAAGAGATTGAATTTGAAATTTGTAATATGGATGGAAGTATTTATCGATACTCCCGCTTGTTGACTACTTCAGACATGTTTGTAGAAATTGTCCGTCAGGATTTTTGATAGGGTTTCTGATGGATTTAGTGTGCCTAGAACAACTTGATATCATCTCGAATGAATCGTTGGAATTCAACCGTGTTCATATCAACCGCTTTGAGAAAACGGCCATTTTCCAAGAGGTTAAGATCGAAAGTGAGATTATGTCAAGAAGCGTATGAATTTAGCCGTGAAAGATGGTGCGTTGGTGTTTATGTTGTATTCCGATCAAGCCGCGGAAAGGCAAAGAGTGATGGATTTCAGCGGTGAATGAATTTCCGCAGGTGTTCCTGTAAGACGCGAGTGAATTGCCACCGAGAGAGAGGTAGTTTACTAGATCCGATTCCCGGAACTAGTCCTAAGGTCGGCGGCGCCTTATCGCATGCTCATCTCGAATTAGCTGAATCAAGAAGCAGTAGAGGAATTGCTGAGAAGAAGTTTATCCGTCCGAGTGTGTCGCCACGGGTGCTCCGGTTATTGGTTAAGAAGAAGGAAGGTTCAATGGAGCGGTTGACTCACCGACAATGAATAAAGTTACAATCAAGAATCGATCCTTGCCGGGATTGATGATTTGATGGATCACCGCTGGAGCACGGTGTTTAGTAAGATGATCCGAGATCCGGATATCAATGATTCGCGTGAAGTCGAGGATATTCAAACGTTAGACGCAGAACGAAATGGACATTATGAATATTCGTTATGCCGCTTCGGGGTTACTAATGCACCGGTGTTTTCATGGAGTATATGAATGTGATATTTCACCCATATCTTGACAAGTTTGTAGTAGTGTTCATTGATGATATTCGATTTATTCAAAAGCGATGGGAGCATGCGTAACATCTCGTAGTTCAGGTTGAAATTGTTGAAAGAAAAGAAACTTTATGCGGTTGTCCAAGTGTGAATTCGTTGTGAGGAGGTGAGTTTTCTTGGTCATGTAATTCCAAGAATGGAATTGCGGTGGATCCTAATGAAGGTGTGTGTCTCATGGGAAGTTCAAGAATGCTTCGGAGATCCGTAGTTTCGGGTCTTGTTATTATCTAAGTTTATGAAGGATTTTCCAAACCGCGCTACTTTTGACTAAGTTGACCGTGAAGGGTCGATATTTGTTGGGATGTCGAATGAGAAAGGATTTCAAGAGTCAAGAGGAGGTTGACGCGCTCCGATCTTGATTTTGCCGATCCGACTAAGTCTTTGTGGTATATCGTGACGCATCATTAATGGGATTAGTGGTGTGTGATGCAAGATAAGCAGTGTCAGGCTTATGCTTCGACAGCTGAAAGTGCATGAAAGGAATTATCCGACTCATGATTTAGAGTCGGCACCGTTGGTTTGTTTTGAAGTCAGGAGACATTATTTATATGGTTCTTGCTTGAGGTGTTCAAGGATCATAAGAGTCCGAGGTATCTTTTTGATCGAAAGAGTCGATACTGAGGCGAGAAGATGGTTAGGATTCTTAAAGGATTATGATTTCTTTGAATTACCATCCCGGGGCAAACGCTGTCATGGATGCTTTTAACAGAAAGTCCTCGATATGTCGATGTCGATGGTTCGTGAGTTAGATTTGGTGGTCGAGTCAGAGATCTAAGTTTCGGTGAAACTACCCGAATAGGTGAAATCGAAATGCTGAAGCCGACTAGTAGATCGGAAGAGATTAGAAATGGGCAAAAACGATGTTGGTTTAGTTGATGTCGACATTGATCAACCAAGGCCGTATGAGGCGAGTTCGAATCGACGAGAATGGTGTTATGAGATTTGGTGATCGGGTGTGTTCCTGGATGTTGCCGAGATTAGTTAGATTTTGAAGAAGGACACCGTAGCGGGTCGAGTATTCATCCCGTGCTACTAAGATGTATCATGATTTCAAAAGTTGTTTTGGTGGCTCGAATGAAGAATGAAATCACGAAGCTTTGGTATGCTGCTTTGATATGTCAAGTCAAAAATCGAGCATCGAAACCATCGTGATCGATGGAACCGTTGTTTGTTCCGAATGGTGTGGATGGAATCTCAATGGATTTTGTGTCCGTCCGAGGACGGCTAAGAATTGTGATTCTATCTCGGGATTGGGATAGGTCGACAAAATCGCTTATTTTATTCCGATAAGAATGGATTATCCGATGGAGAGATTAGCAGTCAGATATCGTAAAAGGTTGAGTTTGCATGGTATTCCGCCTAGCATTGTGTCGGATCGAGATCCGAGGTTTACATCAAGTTCGGACAGATTGCAAGAAGCTTTAGGTACCAAGTCGCTTGAGCTCGCTTTATCATCCGCAGCATGTGATGGTCAAACGGAAAGAACGATCTCGCCGCTGGAAGATTTGTCGAGCCTCAGGTGTTGTGAGAAGGTGGAACTCGATAGTTATCCGCCATTGATTGAGTTTACCCACAACAATAAGCTTTCACCGAGTATCGTATGGCCCGCTCGAGGCATTGTATGGTGAGGTGCGGACACCATTGTGTTGGTATGAAACCGAGAATGCCGTGATTGGACCGAAATTCAGAACTTCTGGAAGATTAAGATGATTCAGAGAAGAAGACTTCTCGTAGTCGCCGTAAGAGTTATCATGATAAGAGGAGGAAAGACCTTCAGTTCAAGGAGAGCATGTGTTTACGCGGTTATCTGGCGATGATCGAATTGGTCGAGCCTGAAGTCAAGAAAGTTGACTCCACGATTTATTGGTCCTTTTCGATTACTAAGAGAATCGAAGGTTCCATATCGGATTGCTCTCAGTCACTACCGGAATCAGCATGATGTTTTCATGTGTCTCAACCGAGGAAGCATATCACGATCCGCTCTGAGATCTTGCAGATGACATACAGTATGGGAGAATTTGATCGTGGAAGGTGACCATGAATCGAGGATCTAAGTTGAAACAACATGGGCAAAGAGATTGCATTGTAAGAGTGCTTGGGAGGACCATGATGGAAATGTTACTGGGAGCCGGAGAGTCGATGAAGGACTCGTATCCCGAACTATTCGTTCGAGGTATGTTTTCGAGGACGAAACTCTTTAAGGGGAGAGTCATGACACCTTAAAATAATTCCTAATTAAATAATTATGATTTTAATTATTAAATTAATCGAGAGCATAGTTTATTTAATATATTGAATTATCGAGATTAATGATGGAATTAATTGGAGAAGGAAATAATATTTATTTTATTTATGATTAAAAGGAATAAAGAGGAATAAAATAAGGAAAAGAGGAAAATAGATTCATTTGGAGAAAACAAGACTACGAGAAGAAGAGGAGAAAGAAGAAGGAAAAACCTAGAAGCTGTAATCTCAAGAACCCACAAGGTGCGGGTGATTTAATCGATTATGGCTTATTATGGTTTTGATGTTGATAATATAGGTTATAGCATGTTAGAGAATTGTATTTGTGAATTTATGTGTTCATGAACGTGTCCCATAGGTGCCGGCCAGGTCGCAGATAGGTATGAATTGATTAGTGTCAAATATCAATTATGACCGATATAAGATGATAAATGATGTGAGAAATGATGAAATGATGTATTTTGGTGTTTCCATGACGGATTCGACGGGTATGTGTGGATTGAGTTGAATGGAAGAAATGTCGTCAAACCGAAATTTTGGGTCTGAACGTCGTGGAAACCGGTTCCCTAGTGAGAACCCGGGTTCCAGTTTTTCAAACCGAGCAAATGGTATTTTTGAACCTAGGAACGGCCTCGTGCGGGAGGAACCGGTTCCACGTTATTTTTGCAGAAAAACCGAAAATATTTTCTGGAACCTGCTCTACACCGAGGAACCGGTTCATACATTTTGGGTCGATTTTGAAATTGGGAACCGTTACTCCTGTGGAGGAACCGTTCCATCGCTCATTTTTGAAAATTTCCAAAACTTCAAAAATTCATAACTTTCAAACCGTTAGTCCTTTTGACGCTTTGACGTTATTTTCTAAATTTTATGCTCTACCTTATGAAATGAAAATATTTTAGAAAACTTGAAATTATTTTGAAAGGGGTGGATTTAAACAAATGATTTTTTTTAACAGCATACATAAGGATGTATGTGTAGTAGAGGAACCTGGTGACGAGGACACTAGTAATGTAGTGTAATGGCATGCTATGCTAAGGTTTGACGATGCATGATTGGTCGATGTATCATGTTGATTGGTTTGCATGTTTATGATGTTGATTGTGCATGATCGGTCGAGATATCATGTTGGATGGTTGTTCGCTTATGTTGAATCGATGTATTATATGACCATTAATGCTGCATGCTATTGATATGCGTGCATATGCATTGTTTTGGTGAAGTTAATTCCCTATCAGGCGGAATTTGACTGGATCGCCAACAACCGATACCGAGTGAGGATGGGTGGTTAGGTCGATTCGCGTCCGAGTAGTTATGGACGAATCGATGGCACTGCATCCGGCCGATAATGGATCGTTGTGGGTGACGGTCAATAAGTCAGACGCATGCATCGAGTCCCATTTGGTTGTATGGAATTGTAACATGTTAGGATGTTTTCCAGTTGTTGCAATTCTTTATTGTTTATTGATTATGCATGATGAATTACATGATTGCATGTATGTTGGATGTTTAATGTTAAGTGGTGGAATAATATGCTTGTATTATATTATTGATTGAAAGACTTATAATGTGCTTTAATTATGAGAAGTCTCACCCTTACTTTACCATTTCGCATTGAGTTAGCAATGAGGAGTGGTGAGGATGGCTCTAGAGCTTATCTTTAGTCCGCGTGTCGTTGTCATGCTCCGATTAGATTGTAACATCGGGAACGCTTAGTTAAGAGAATCCAGATCGCTAATAGTTTGATTTGAACCTTGAGAACTATGATGTTTTATTTAAATTGACCGATTTTGATATTTTACCGTAGAAGACATGGTCTTATGATGATTTGAATTGTATGATGATGATCCTCAGCAGGTAATGGCTATCGTTTGATGGAGTTGTTTTAATTATTAATTGTGACATCCCGTATTATACCGTGTTAACTCGATTAAAGATGATTTAGATATTAATTTAATTAATATATTCGGGGTATCTAGATTGTTACAATAAAGGGTATTGCATAGCCTGCCTCATCCGTGTCGTTATCCCTTTAGTACGCGACTAGTGGGAAGTGACACCGCCAATACTGTGTGTCATGTGAATTGTTTTGTTATGTTACGTAACAATGGCCCAAGAGGTAACGGAAGGAATGATGATACCATTGGCCGAGGCTTGGGATGCTATTGGAGTTTTGAGGAACCAATGGGAGTCGTGACAGCCGACTGATAATCGGGGAATTTTCGAGGAATAATCCTCCACCGCTCAAGGGCACGCATGATCCCGAAGGTGCTCGTGGCGGTCAAGGAGATCGAGGATCTTCTTGAGTGATCGATGCGGCAGAGGGGCAAGGCGAGATATGGAACTCATATGTCACGAGGGGTGACTGATGGTGGGCTACCCGAAACGAATTGAAGAAGATGGTGTGCATTGAATTGGGTCAGGTTCGTGAGAGCTTTTCCGAGGAGGTATTTTCCAAGATGTGAGGTAAGAAGGAGATTGAGTTTTGGAACTCCAGCAGTAACAAGACCGCCAAAGGAGTATGCTTCAAAGTTTTCGAGCTAAAGTATTATGCTCATTACCCTAACGATGCATGGAGAGTTTTCCAAATGTATCAAGTTCGAGAATGGTTCGTGACGCAGATTACAGGTATTCAGATCAACAGATCCGAAGGTTTTCTCGACCGCTGATCAGTAGGATTCTCGAGGAGGATCTTGCTAACACTAAGTCGAATGCTCGAGGGTATGTTGATAGGAAAGGTAAGCAATGTATGGATCGTGGTAAGTTTTATGATAGGAATAACCGAGATCCCGAGGTCGAAAGAAGTCCGTGGAGGAGATTCTGTTCTTCCGCTAGGTGTGCTATAAGTGTGGTGAGACAGACATCGTGTGGACTCGAAGAGCAATGATAAGAAGTGTTTCAAGTGTGGAAAGTTCGCCATGGCCAATGATCGCAGAGCGGTGCGGGTGACTTACAACAATGTGAAGAGGTCACTGGCCCGCCGCACAAAACCCAAGAAAGAAAGTGGTGGTAAAGTGTTTGCATTGTCCTGATTGAAACTAAACCGGATGATCGACCGATTAAAGGTACATATTATTAATGGCATACCTTTGATCGCGATTATTGATACCGGAGCTACGATTCTTTTATTGCGTTAGATCGCTAAGAGATTGAATTTGGAAATTTGTAATATGGATGGAAGTATGGTTATCGATACTCCGTCGTTCGACTACTTCGTATGTTTGTAGAAATTGTCCTGCTGTGATTTTTGATAGGGTTTCGCATGGATTTAGTGTGCCTACCGCTAACAACTTGATATCATCTCGAATGAACTGGTTGGAATTCAACCAGTTCATATCAACTGCTTTTGAGAAAACCGCCATTTTCCCCAAGAGGTTAAGATCGAAGTGAGATTATGTCAAGAAGCGTATGAATTTAGCCGTGAAAGATGGTGCAAAGGTGTTTATGTTGTATTCCGCGATCGGGCCGAAGGGAAAGGCAAAGAGTGATGGATTTCAAAGCGGTGAATGAATTCCGCAGGTGTTCCCGTAAGACGTTAGTGAATGCCACCGAGAGGAGGCAGAGTTTACTATGATCCGATTCCCGGAACTAGTCCGGGTCGGCGCCTTATCGCATGTCGGCATCCGAATTAGTGAACCAAGAAGCAGAGAGAATTGCCGAGAAGAAGTTTATCCGTCCGAAAGTGTGTCGCCACGGGTGCTCCGCGTTATTGGTTAAGAAGGAAGGTTCAATGAGGTTATGTGTCGACCAAGTTGAATAAAGTTACAATCAAGAATCTATCCTTTGCCGAGGATTGATGATTTGATGGATCGCCCGTTGAGCAATGCAGGTTTAGTAAGATTGATCCAGATCCGATATCATGTTCTGGCGCGTCGGATATCGTAAAACCCATTTAGAACGAGGTATGGACATTAAGAATATTCTGCTATGCCGCTTGGAGTTACTAATGCACTGTGTTTTCATGGAGTATATGAACAGATATATTTCACCCATATCTTGACAAGTTTGTAGTATGTTCATTGATGATATTCGATTTATTCAAAAGCCGGCGATGAGCATGCACATCCTCGTAGTCAGGTTAAATTGTTGGAAAGAAAAGAAACTTTATGCTAAGTTGTCCAAGTGTGAATTCGTTGAGGAGGTGAGTTTTTTCGGTCATGTAATTTCCAAGAATGGAATTGGCGGTGGATCCTAAGGTAGAAGCGGTGTCTTTATCAAGTTCAAGAATGCTTCGGAGATCCAGAGCTCGGGTCTTCGCAGTTATTATCTAAGTTTATAGGATTTTCCAAACCGCGCTACTATGACTAAGTCACTTGAAGCGTCGATATTTGTTTGGGATGTTGAATGAGAAAGGATTTCAAGAGTCAAGAGGAGGTCGAAGGCGTCTGATCTTGATTTTAGATCCGACTAAGTCTCAGGTACACGTGATCATCATTAACGGGATTAGTGGTGTTGATGCAAGATAAGGTGTTGCGGGCTTATGTCATGATAGCTTGAAAGGTATGAAAGGAATTATCCAACTCATGATTTAGAGTCGGCAACTGCCAGGTTTGTTTCAAGTCAGGAGACATTATTTATATGGTCTTGGCCTGAGGTGTTCATGATCATAAGAGTCCGGGTATCTTTTTGATCGAAAAGAGTCGAACATGAGGCGCAGGAAGATGGTTAGATTCTAAAGGATTATGATTTCGCTTGAATTACCATCCCGGGTAAGGCAAACGTCATGGATGCTTTAAGTAGAAAGTCCTCGTGGCATGTCGATGTTGATGGTTCGTGAGTTAGACGGTCGAGCACCTGTAGATCTAAGTTTGGTTTGTGAAACTACCCCAATAGTGTGTGAAATCGGGAAGTCAAGTCGACTAGCAGTATTCTCGAAGAGATTAGAAATGGGCAAAATCATGTCGGGTTTAGTTGATAAGTCGACATTGATCAACCAAGGCCGGTCGAGGCGAGTTCCGAATCGACGAATGGTAATATGAGACGGTGATCGGGTGTGAACGCGGATGTCGCGAGATTGTGAAGTATTTTGAAAGAAGGACACCCGAGTTGTCGAGTATTCATCCCGGTGCTACTAAGATGTATCATGATTTCAAAAGTTGTTTTGGTGGAACGAAGAATGAAATTGCCGAGTTTGTATGCCGCTTGATATGTCAAGTCAAAATCGAGCATCGTAAAACCATCAGGATCATGGAACCGTTGTTCGTTCCGTAATGGAAGCCGATGGAATCTCAATGGATTTTGTGTCCGTTGCCGAGGACAAACTAAGAATTGTGATTCTATCTGGTATTGTGATAGCCGACAAAATCGCCATATTTATTCCGATAAGAATGGATTATCCGATGGAGAGATTAGCGTAGTCAGAGGTCAAAAGGTTGCGAGTTTGCATGGTATTCCGCCTAGCATTGGCCTGGATCGAGATCCGAGGTTTACATCTAAGTTCTGGACAGATTGCAAGGCTTTAGGTACGTCAAGGCTTTGAGCTCCGCTTTATCATCCGCGCATGCATGGTCAAACCGAAAGAATGATCTACCGCCGAAGATTAATGGTGAAGCTGGTGTTGCAGAAGCGTGAACTTGGGATAGTTATCTGCCATTGATCGAAGCTTACCTACAACAATAGCTTTCACCGAGTATCGTATGGCCCGCTGAGGCATTGTATGGCAGAGGTGTCTGACACCATCGTTGGTGTACGAAACCGGAGAGAATGCTTGATTGGACCGTAAATTGTTCAACAAACTTCTGGAAAAGATTAAGATGATTCAGAGAAGATGAAGACTTCCTGAGTCGCCGTAAGAGTTATCATGATAAGAGGAGGAAAGACCCAGTTCGGGGAAGGAGTAATGGTTTACGCTGGTTACTCCGATGACCGGAATTGGTCGAGTTGAAGTCAAGAAAGTCGACCCACGATTTATTGGTCCTTTCGCATTACCAAGAGAATCGGGAAGGTTCCATATCGTATTGCCTCGCCGTCATTACTTTAATCATGATGATGTTTTCATGCGGGTCTCACCGAGGAAGTACATTGGCCGATCCGTCTCATGAGATCTCGGCAGATGACATACAGTACGAGAATTTGATCTGTGAAGCAATGACCGGGCGAATCGAGGATCGAATAAACAATATGCAAGGCAGATTGCAAGATACTGGGAGGACCACCGATGAAATGTTACTGGGAGCCGAGAGTCGATGAAGGACTGTGATCCCGAACTATTCGCTCGAATGTTTCGAGGACGAAAACTCTTTAAGTCAGAGATGCGACACCGGTAAAATAATTCCTAATTAAATAATTATGATTTTAATTATTAAATTAATTGATATATAGTTTATTTAATATATTGAATTATTGAGATTAATGATGGAATTAATTGGAGAAGGAAATAATATTTATTTTATTTATGATTAAAAAGGAATAAAGAGGAACAAATAAGGAAAAGAGGAAAATAGATTCATTTGGAGAAAACAAGACTACGAGAAGTGAGAAGAGAGAAAGAAGAAGAAAACTTAGAAGCGCCGGATCTCAAGAACCCACAAGGTAAGGGTGATTTCGACCGATTATGGCTTATTATGGGTTTGGCGTTGATAATATAGGTTATAGTGATGAGAATTGTATTTGTGGAATTTATAGTGGTTCATGAACGTCCTAGTGTCAACAGGTCGCTTGGATAGGTACGAATTGATTAAAGTCAAATATCACTAGACCGATAGAAGATGATAAATGATGTGAGAAATGATGAAATGATGTATTTTGGTGTTTCCTATGACGGGATTCAGTATGGTATGTGGATTGAGTCAAATGGAAGAAAATGTCAAAACTGAAATTTTGGTCCACGTGGAAACCGTTCCCTAGTGGGAGAACCCGGTTCCAAATTTTCAAATCGATAAAATGGTATTTTTGAACCTAGTGAACTGCCCCGGGAGGAACCGTGTCCACGTTACTTCGCTTAAAAACCGAAAATATTTTCTTCTCGAACCGGCTCTACCCGGAGGAACCGGTTCCCATACATTTTTCCGCAGTACCGATTTTTGAAATTGGGAACCCACATTCTGTGGAGGAACCGTTCCATCGCTCATTTTGAAAATTTCCAAACTTCAAAATTCATAACTTTCAAACCATAAGTTTTTGAAAGCTTGGACGTTATTTTCTAAATTTTATGCTCTACCTTATGAAATGAAAATATTTAGAAAACTTGAAATTATTTGGAAAGTGGGTCGATTTCAAATAAATGATTTTTTAATGCATACATAAGGATGTACGGTAGTAGAGGAACTCGGTGACGAGGACACTAGTAATGTGGTGTAATGGCATGTTACTAAGGTTGACGACGTACGATTGGTGATGTATCATGTCGACTGGTTTGCATGTTTATGCCGATGTGATCGTGCATGATTGGTCGAGATATCATGTCGATGGTTGTTTCAGCTTATGTTGAATGATGTATTACATAGACCCGATTAATGTCGCATGCCATCATGCGGTACATGCATTGTTTTCGTGAAGTTAATTCCATCGCTAACGGAATTTGACTTGGACTTTGCCAACAACCGATACCCGAGCGAGGATGGGTGGTTAGCCGGATTCGTGTCCTAGTAGCATGGACGAATCGATGGTACCGTGATCCGATTGACAATGGATCGTTCATGACTTGGTCAATGTTTGCATCGCATGCATTGTCCTGCATTGCGGTTGTATGGAATTGCAATATTAGGATGTTTTAATTCTTTTATTATTTATTGATTATGCATGATGAATTATATGATTATGGATGTGCGCTGGATGTCAATGGTGTTATGGTGGAATAATATGCTTGTATTATATTATTGATTGAAAGATTTATAATGCGTTTAATTATGAGAAGTCTCACTCACTTTTACCATTTCATTGAGCAAGAAATGAGGAGTCGGTGAGGATGGCTCAGAGCTTATCTTTAGTCCGTGTGTCGTTGTCATGCTCGATTAGATTGTAACACCGGGGAACGCTTAGTTAAGAGAATCAAAGATCGTTTAATAGTTTGGATTTGAAATTCGAACTATGATGTTTTATTTAAATTGGATCGATTTTGAGGCTCACCGTGTAAGACATGGTCTTATGATGATTGAATTGTATGACGATGATCCTCAATAGCAGTAATGGCCACTGCTTGATGGAGTTGTTTTAATTATTAATCGTGACATCCCAGACATACCGTGTTAACTCCGATTAAAGATGATTTAGATATTAATTTAATTAATATATTCGGTATCTAGACTGGGTGTTACAATAGTATTAGAAAGCACAATCGGTCTCACCTGT